>JAPMOQ010043034.1:2606151-2705075 GCA_026543055.1 Argiope trifasciata
TATATATATATATATATATATAGTGAATGGACCACTCTATAAATGGGGCTACTTTGCCTTTAAGTGTTCTTGTTAATTCTGGCCATTCGGATCACTCTGTACGCATTTAACAGGTCTTTTGTAGTATTTTTTAAATTCATATCATCTGTGGAAAATAGGTAGAAACACGTTTAAATATTTAATACAGATGTATTTAAAGGCATTCGTGATTATCGGCTATAAAGTAAGTTTTCATTAGAAAGAGATAGTTAAAACATTATTTTGAAGAGTTTCATATTGTATTTTATTCATTTCTGCATGTGCATTCTTTATTATTTGGACATTAATGAAACTATACATAATTTATTTTCCTTCTAATTATTGATTCATTTTCGTTCCGACAGAAACTTCTCTAAGCAATGACTTCTAATTTTTTGTTTCTAATTTTTTCCTCCTTTCATAATATATGCGTGAAATTTGATTTATTTTCACTTATTAGTTTTAGTACATTTGCCTCTAAACAAGGAAAGTTATTTTATGGTCATCCTGAAATACATGATGTCGATTATTTCGCATCATTACAAATATAAAATATTATTTGGAATACACTCTTGTATTAACCATCATACACATTCAAAATTAGAACTTTTAAGTTGCGCTTTAAAGAGATATATAGTCGATTTTATACACTTTCTTTTTAAATTTCTTGAATTAAAGCGGCTGGAAAATATTTGCGGCTCCTTTCCTAGAACTGATGGCATGTAATTATTTCTACGCGGATATCTTGAATCCCCGCTTCCGTACAACTGACGATTCGCTACGAATAGCATCAGTGCCACATAGCAAGGTAATGAGGGCAATGGCAAATTCAAAAGGTGTAGCTGGGCATAAATGGATGCCATTTATCGAACACAGTTTCAGGTAAACTAAACTAAGTTTTATACGTTAAATTTGTCAGGAATTCGCTTTGCTCATATGAATAAGCACAATTGCTTTGTTTTATGTTTTTATATTCTTTAAATATATTCATTCCCTATCATTTTTAAAAGTAGAAGTAGAATTCATATTGTACCTTTTTAACTATCATAAAAGAATTTACCATATTTAAAACATAACAAAGATTTGCTTCATCAAGAACGCAGCGTTTTTCTTTAATTGGACTATTCAAATTTAAGAATTTATTTACTTACAGAAATAAACAACTAAATTTGTAAGACACTGGTATTTGTTACATATTTCTTTGCTGAGAGCCTTACAGCAGCATAATACTAATATTGAATATTTATAAAAATATTTTCAAAACTAAATGCCACTTATTCCTTATTACATCTTAACATTTTTAGGAAAATAGAGGTATGTGTATTTGGATAAAATAATAGGAAAAAACATTTGAAGTCTATTACAAAAACTTATTATTTTTCTTGAAAATAAAGAATCATTACATGGTGGATTTTATTTCTCGATAAACTGAATGACATGTCAATTGTGTTTCTACAATGATTAACAGTTGGGATATAAACTTCCTTCTTTTTCCACTTTCAAGTCTATTTTCTTCTAGATGTATGTATCATGAAATTCAGTACTTAAATAGTTACTTGTGTTATTTTTAAAAACCTTTGACACTTTTTTTCTCTGAATTTAAACTGATTTCAGTTTAATAAAATGTTGATGGTAAAATTCAGATGCAGAGTTTCTGAAAAAATGACATCAATATGTTGTTGATCATAGAACACTTTATAGGATACTAAAACGGGCATATAATAAATCCTTTATTTATCATTTAGGCAATATTGTCCTATAATTTGGAGAGATATATCGCTATTGGATGAGGTGTTAGGTTTGATTCGACCCTATTTGTTGTTATATACCGGAAAGAGTGAGATTAATTAGAGTGTGGCCAACATCTATGACATTAATCATAGCATTCTGCTCCATTATTCTTTTAAAGATTAGATCAGTGGTTCATTGTCTTTTATTTTTTGATCTCAATCTTCCAAGACAGTTTTAAATCTACCCACCCCAGAACTGAAGTCATATCTCATTATGTAACACTTACAAGATAAATATAAATATCTAAATGCATGTTACTTTTCGCTGTTTTTTGATGTCACGGAGAAAAAATGCTCAAGAGATAGAAAAATACAATAGAATCGCACATTTCATAGCTATCACTCTAATTACAATTGTTGATAGAAGGATTTATATAATTTTAGCTCAATGATATCAAAATGTATTTTATGTTATACATGCTATTCAAATTAATACTCTATAACTCGCGCATTTCGTTGCTATCACTCTAGTCGTAATTGATGATTTAATTATTTAAGGAATTTTTGCTCCTTGATATCAAAATGTATTTTAAGTTATACATGTTATTTAAGTTAATGTTCAAAGAATAATGCATAGGGATTCCCGTTGTTTTTTGCTAAAAACGTTTTGATTCATTTTAAATAGAGCATCATATATTTTTTAATTCTACACTGTACGATTCATTACTGTCAATAAAGTCTATATATATTAGTATAATGAATGCAAGAAATATAATTTAAAAAACTTAATTTTTTAAATTATAAACGTGATTTATTTAATGAAGATTCCTCCATTAAAATACTTCAGTTTTTTCAAGTAAATAATATAAGAATTAAAAATAAATTTTTTAGTAATTTAATTGCTTTCCATTAATTAAAAAACTGCGTAACTGTACTTTGCGGTTAAATATAATTTTTCTAAGTGGTTTGCCCTCATTTAGTTTTTCGATGATAAGCCAATAAAATATTATGACAATGGTAAGACATGGGAAAGCACACATATACTTTATATGAAACACGATGTTCAAAGATAATCGATGCTGACATTCTTTAGAGCAGTAAATTGCTCTAAATTGGTACCGAAGAAAAAGCGATAACACTTACCTGTACTTCAAGTGCATGATAGGCAACTATGAGACCTAATAGCATAAGCGTAGAGACGGAGATCAATGTTTTTACAGCAGTAGAAAATACAGAGGCCTGAAATAGAAACGAAACAGCTATTAGCGTCACTACAATCTGCAATGAAAGATATTTGATGAGATATTCAGGCGAGAGCCATCAAAGCAAATTTAGTTTGGCGGCACAGACATTTCTTTTGTGATCAAGAAACTCTTCGCTGACATTTCAAAATTTCTTTCCAAGAGTTTTTCTTACGAAACTGACGGCAATTGAAGATTGGTTTTAACGACACTCAATTTTATGTCAGCGATACTGATTAACTCAGACATTAATTCAATATCTTATGTTAAAACTTTTAACATTTCTTTGTGGTAACGAACGATTGGTAGTGAAACGGCATTTCAAAATTTCTTTCTAATAGATTTTTTTGCAACATTTAAATTTGTTTTAATGTCATAGTTTATTAAGTAAGCAATATTGATCAATTAAGAATTTCTTTCAACTTCTTATACTTAAGGTTTTACGACATATATCAGTCACAGAAGAAAAATCAACCAATAAATAAGAGTTTTTATTAGTTGCTAAAAGTGTTTTTTTCGTAAGGCAGTTGCATTAAAATATTGCAAATGTATCTTTTAAGAAAAAATTTGCTGTTTTAATTTTTTTTTCTATATTTTAGAAAATAATTCGTTAACCTATTTTGTTTCAGCATCATACATTAATATTTTTTTCTATATTTCAGAAAATAATTCGTTAACCTATTTTATTTCAGCATCATACATTAATATTTTTATATTTTACTCTGATTGAAACTGAGTTATTAATATCAGACTACTGCCATAAAACCAAACTTAGTTATGTTGAATAATTGTTCTTTTTCTTATATCGACATATTTGGCTGACATTTTAAAACTTCTTCCCTAGAGTTTCTTTTTTAGTTTTAAAGACATTTTATTTTTCTCAGTAATATTAATTAACTGAGATTTTATTTTAACTGACGTTAAATTTTTTATGATTTTTATAAAATTAAAGATGAAGAAAATGCAACTTTCAAAGTAAAGATTTTATGAGTTGACATTTTTTTTTTTGTTTGACTAACTTTATTTCTCTTATCGAAAACTATATTTTAGTAGTAAAAGTTGATAACATACTTTTTATTTCAATTTCTGATGTTAAAAAGTTTACTATTAATTCTAAAAAATTATACTAATTTAATTTTTGATAAATGGTTATACACTGCTTTAAAGCAACAGCCGTTAAAGAGCACTTCGAATGGGACACAGGCGATTCTTTTGAGTAAAAAGGAAGGAAATCTATCTAATCTATCATCTATCAGGAAATCTATCTAATCATCTATCGAAATTTCTTCAAGGTTTTCTGCAGTTGATGGTAATTTAATGGTATTGTATTTTATGTAAGCAATATTAATAAACCAAGATTTTACCTCAACTTTAAAGGTCAAATTTTCCATGTTTTTTTTGTTTAAGAAGCAAATTTACTTTTTAAAGGTTTTTGTTAATGTTCAATTTTTTTTTCTCATTCTAACTTAGTTTTATTCATGACTTATTTTATTTAGAGAAAGGAAGGATTCACTTTTGAAGTGGATGTTTTTAAGGGAATTTCGTATTATATATACATATAATATACAACATACAACAAATTCTAAAAAATAATCAACAAATCTGTTTAGTAACAACAAACTTAAATAATGTAATGCATACATTTTAATAAATGAAGTAATAAATTAAATAAATTAAAAAAAAACAACTCATCATAATATATAGTTTGCCTCATTAAAAGAGTTGAATTTCAGAGCGAGTGAAAATCGCAAAAATTCATCCAGTACCTGAGTACCTGAAAATTCGCATTTTTCAGGTACTCGCTAAATTTTTTAAAAACGATATAATACAATATATGTCACAATACTATCAGCAAACAGACTAATCATATTATAATTTCTTATATTTCTAAAATCAGAATTCAAATAGAAGGAAATTTCTTCGAGCTAAGCCATTCTACACTGATACTTCCCACTCATTAATCATTTAAGTAAGCAAAATCTCTTTGGGGCAGCGACAGACTGATAAAATTAATTGTTTGCCAACAATAAAAGGATGCATTATGTACAATTAAATAAGAAGGCAGCAGTAATTTAAAAATAAAAGGAAGTATCGGCTTCAGAGAACCATGATATCTGCATTTCGAAAGAAATATAACTTTCCTTTCGAAGCGCTCTTTCACTATCCACATCAGCATTTATCTGTCTCCTCTTTCAACTCCCTCCTCCTCTTTATTTCCGTCCCTCCTCACAAGTATCTCATTCGACGCTTTCTTATTTCGGATTTTCTGTGCGGTTCTGATAAAAGCTGAAGAATGGTGTTTGTGGTAAAAATGAATGAAACAGTTTAAGGAGAGAAATTCAGTAGAAGATTTACAGCAGTAACATCACTTGATTATGTCGTAAAGTAGAATTAAGAGTTTCGTCTTATTCGAATTTAAATACTTAGAGGTTGCTGTAAACTCTTCTGTAAAAAGAAAATAAAACCCTCTTAATAATACATCCAGGAGCAATTTTTCTTCAATTATTATTATTTTTTGTAATGTCTTTTAATACTTGCTTAATTCAAGTTCTTATTTTAAGCATACAAATTTAATGCCCTCTATGTAGGGAAACATAAGTTACTCATTGCTTTTTAAAGTTCGCAGTTTTCAGTTTTGTTAAAAAAATGTTTTGACATTTGATTTTAAATTGATTGTACAATAAGAAATATTGTAGTGGAATGTAGATTATTATGATCTGTGCAGAAAGCAACAGGACTTATGTTTTCAAGAACATTTGTTTAATAACCACATTCACACACGAACAATTACACTGACGGAAAACAAAAATCCCAGCACCAAGAAAAATTATTGTACATTAATGAAATTTTAGGAATACATTTGTCTAGGTAACATATTTAATTGATTAAAGTTTCAAGATCACAGGTAGAGCCATTGGCGAGAAGAGCCATTTCAAATGTGAAATGTTGGTACATTAGTAACCGGTGTAACCGCCAGAATTTTGAATGCAAGCATGCAAACGTGCATGCATTGTGTCGTACAGGTGACGGATATCAGTTTGTGGGATGGAGTTCCATGCCTGTTGCACTTGGGCGGTCAATGCAGGGACGGTTAATGCTGGTTGTGGATGACGCAGGAGTTGTCGTCCAATGATGTCCCATACGTGCTCGATTTGAGAAAGAGCTGGTGATCTAGCAGGCCAAGGCAACATGTCGACACTCTGTACAGCATGTTGGGTTACAACAGCAGTATGAGGGCGAGCGTTATCCTGTTGGAAAACACCCCCTTGAATGCTGTTCATGAATGGCTGCACAACAGGTTGTATCACTAGACTGACGCAGAAATTTGCAGTCAGGGTGCGTGGGATAACCACGAGACTGCTCCTGCTGTCATACGAAATTGCTCCCCAAACCATAATTCCAGGAGTAGGCCCTGTGTGTCTGGGCCGCAGACAGGTCACTAGCATGCGTTCACCTGGCCTCCTTCTAACCAACAAACGGCTATCACTGCGACCAAGGCAGAACCGGCTTTCATCAGAAAACACAACAGATCTCCACTCCGTCCTCCAATGAGCTCTAGCTTGACACCACTCACGTCGCAAACGGCAGTGGTTTGGAGTCAGTGGAATGCACTGTACAGGGCGTCTGGCTCGGAGCTGTCCTTGAAGTAACCGATTTGTAACAGTTCGTTGTGTCACTGTGGTGCCAACTGCAGCTCGAATGTCAGCTGCAGACGCAGTACGATTAGCCACAGCCATACGCCGAATACGACGGTCTTCCCTCTCAGTAGTACCGCGTGACCGCACGGAACCTAGTCTTCTTGAGGCAGTACCTTCCCTTGACCACTGCCGCCAATACTCATGCGCAGTAGATATATTCCTGCCAAGTCTTTCAGCAATATCGCGGAAAGAAAACCCACCTTCTCGTAGCCCTACAACACGACCTCGTTCAAACTCAGTGAGCTGTTGATAATGGCTTCTTCGTCTTCTCAGAGGCATCCTTGACTAACATTAACCCACTACGTCAAATCTCAACTGTAAATAACGATTACGAATCTTACAGCGCTTATTTAAAGCAAACCTCATTTGCATGTTCATAGTGTCGCTACTAGCACCACACTTACGCGCGCAGCTCGAAATTTAAATCGACGTCATCTTTCAGATGTATTTCACGCCTACCAAATTTCGTTTATTTAGCACAGCTCCTTCCTAGTGTTGGGATTTTTTTTCCATCAGTGTATAAAGACAAGACATAACAAAACATTCACGCGCGCTGCTTAACAGTACAGAATCACATCTCATTCTTATTACACTCGCAATGCATTATGGGATGCCATATGGAATAGCCTTAACAGGCATCGCCATCTAGTATCCAAAAGAGAAGGTAGGAATTATGTAACTGCTACAATATAAAATTAGATTTAAATTCACAATCATTAAAATAATATACATTGTTCAGAAATATTTCGTTTTTTTATCAAGATACTTAATGAATTTTATAAAAAAAGTTATTATTTTGCTCTCTGAAAAGGAAATCAATCTCTGTAGCGTATATATTTCAACTAAATAAATTACATGAATACAATTACCATTTTAGGCTTCTCCTTGCGTTACCTATTTTTATTTTAATCGATATGGTGGAGAATTTTCCACATATTTTCGAAGAAAAGCTTCTATAATATTGTTTTCGTTTTTCATATTGTCAATATTTAGAAAAAATGTTTTATTACACCGCGAAAACATTACAAAATGTTTCTATGCCCCATTTTGTTTTACAATTGTTACACTTTGATAAAACGAACGTATGGAGTATCAATTGACAGCAATAAAGTTTTTATAGTTCATATAAGTAAAAACTTTAGACCATTTGAACCAGTCAAATGAACATGCTTTCCTTCGAAGGCATTTTCTCGAAGCATCCGTTTCATATCACGAACATTTCGTGTCAACCGAAATCATATCTCAATGGGCCATAACACCCTTCATGGAAGATTTTATCTTTAAAAGGTAGTTTCGAATTTCCTTAATTACAAATAAAGAAGATAAATTGCAAACTAATGCTAATATAAAGGCGGATAACTGAAAAGTTAGGTTTGAGGATTATGTGTAGAATGCTCTTTTGAATACTAGCTTAAGAATAAACAGGTGACATAAAAGATGAAATTTATTATAGCAAAGTTATTTGTTTACGGAATCAATTTATTTGTGCTCAAACTCTCGTAATAGAAATTTAGATGTCAATGGATATTAAAATACTAAATAATTTGGAACTGTTGAAAGCCCCCAAAAGGAAAAATCTAGATTTTCTCATTCAAGTCAGCGCAGAACGTTTTCACTCTTTACCCTGTTTTTAGCGAGAGATACTTTCACAACCGCATTTCCTTCCTATAAAAATTGGGTCCAATTCCAAAAGATCAAAATGAAAATTTTAATTTTTAATAAATGTAACGAAACTTGTTTGAAAATAACCATTAAGCAACTCTTAATGAAATCTCTTAAGTCACGATGTTTTTTAAACTAATTTTGTTATAAGCTAAAGGAATTTCGAATGCTCACCATCCCAATTTTTCCCCGCATGCTTAAATAGTCCTTGTAATTCCAAAAAAATAAATATATTTTTGCTTTCTAAAGAAGGTAAATAGCTAACAAAAAAAAGAA
This sequence comes from Argiope trifasciata, assembly GCA_026543055.1. Classification (NCBI taxonomy): domain Eukaryota; kingdom Metazoa; phylum Arthropoda; class Arachnida; order Araneae; family Araneidae; genus Argiope; species Argiope trifasciata. The sequence continues at coordinate 2,614,777 of JAPMOQ010043034.1, forward strand.
TAGCAAACAAACAAAATGAAGAAATGATTCGAATCTATGTCAATATTGCACATCGTTTTCCTGAACATATTGCGTGAAAAATAGATATTATTTTTATAGGATAATTTTTCTTGAAATTTTGGATTCCTCGGTTGAAATTCATCAGGGAAGGAAATTTGAAAACTTTCATTGATTTCTTTGTTTTAGAAACGAGTTCAGATGCATTAAAATTCCGCTTGTATTTAAAGCCCTAATTTCAAATCAAGTCGATCCCTGAAGGGAAAATATGAAATAATTTTAAAGATTATAAAAATTACAGAAATGATGATGTATATTATTCGAAAATACAATGTACTGAGAAGAAAAAACACAGAAATGTGCTTCAGCTTGAAAAATAAAATAAAGCAAATGCGATATTTTTTGAAACAAAACAGAACTTTGTTGAGCATTTTTGCACACACACACCTTTTGGTTATAAAGGAAACTAAACCCACAACTAAATTTATTTCTGTTGTTTTCTTTGATTGTTTTGGTGACTATCTAAAAGGAATGACAATATCTGTTTACAAATCATTATAATGAAATTAAGAATTTTTTTTAATAATTTCTTTCAGAATTTAAAATTGAAATTAGTTGTTTTTGGAAACTTTCTAGGCATAAATTTTGAAAAAATGCAACTAACGAAAATCCAATAGAAACAAAATAAATTAGATCTTCAAATGAATTTTTCCCTTCAATGTTTGCTAAAAAATAATGATTTTTGTTCTAAAAAAACGACGTCATGACGTCATGCATTTTTATATTTCAAAGAAAAAATAAGTTTATTTTGCTGTTATTATAATAAAGTAGATTAATCTTGAATTTATAATTTGTTGATGTGATATGAAAAACAATAAGTTTATTGTGCATAGAAATTATAAAATGCAGTACAAATCAGTTTTATATTCATGGATAATTTTCTTTTTCGATAATAAGTTCACGCAAAGTAATGACTGTTACATGAACATTAAATTATTATTGGTTAATTGTAATACAGATTCTAATGTTCACAAAAGAGTTTTTCTTCAATCAATGTTTTTGAAATAGAAGATCCATGAAATTTGCATCAAAATTACTTTATTATGAAAACATTTGCAATATATTTTATTATTGCAGTAATAAAATTTTAACATTTCCTCGAATGCAGAATAGAAATTTTTAAATAATTAGAATTTTATATCTTATCAAGAGCATATAATTTATTGTTGAACATTAAATGTGAGTGAAATTTCAAAGATATTTACATACAAATACTTAAAGGATATAGTTGACACGAAAAGCTAATTTCTTCAAAAATATGCAAAGTAAGGTGCAGATTATACAAATATTTCCGAAATTCCATTTCATGTTCCATTGAAAAATATGCAATGTTCACTTAAAATTTCAAATTTTGGTTTATTTAAATAGATATGCCTAAGAAGAAAATTTAACTAATAAGCACTTCATACACACTTGAAAATTTTCGGAAGGTTTAAATACATAAAGAAGAATTTCTAAATATACTTTTGATTTAATGTAGTTTTGTTATAAAGTGGTACAAATTATAAGGAGAATTTGTGATATATTTTGATTGGAAAAGTATAAAATTCATGGGGAATTATTTGAAGATTAGCGCTGTAATATTGATTCTAACCAATAATGTGTGTAAACTGGAAATAAGGTACTGAAAATGAAAAATTATGTTGTATGGTTGAGATTTCTAACGATTAATTTTTTTATATCCTGTTTTCTGTAATTTCATGGCTCTAAATGCATTCAAAATGTGAAAGGAAAATGAGCATCATTTTAAAAAGGAGTAATACGCAATATTTAACCCGAGATGAGCAATTTTATATGTAAGGAGAAGTAGTGTTTTTTTTTTACGCATAGAAAGTAGTTTTTTTTAGATTAGAAAAGCATCTGCCGTATTATGTTTCTCGTCATATATAATTGATGGTAATTATACATAAAAGAGATAGACGTTGGTCTCAGGCGGAAGTAATTAAATGACTACGGTTATCAGAAAATATTTTTTTTTATCTAATAAATAAAACACAAAATTTGTTAGAGTTAATAAGGGCTTTAAGTGGTATTCAGAACGATTCCTAAACAAAGAAAAAAGGTTAGACTTTCAATCTACCATTTTGGTCTAGTGCATTTAATTTGACTTATTAAATTCATTGTGGTCTGTACAGCAAATCTCCTGAGATTTGAGAATGAAACATTAATTTACTACACTGTACTCGAGGTAAAAAGAAAACATTATAGCTAGCATATTATTAAGCTGCCGGTGATTATTATTAGTCGTCGTATGCAGATTATTCCGTTTACAGATACAAATGGTATAGTTTAGGAATTTATTTTTCTGGATCCATATCACTACTTCTCATCCCAATGAACTGTAAATCAATATAATTGCATAAGATGATGAATAAGTATAGTTTAATTATATTCGCGTTATGCTTTGAAGCAATGCGAAGGCTAACCTCTAGACTTAAGCAAATTTACGAGAATGAAATGCGTAACTTTGAACCATGGTCAGATAACGAGGACGACATTTGAGGCGACACCATTTAGAAACTCTTTGAGGATTTACCGTGCTCTAGTGCCATTTATAAGGAGGTTCTGTGGAATCGGGATGCAAACTTTCTAATCCCGATATGGCGATCTATCAACCAGAACACTGTGATTTAAAGAAATAAAAAATAAAGGTAAACATTATTTTTCTAATGTATTTTTTTCAACACTTTTAATTTTGAAATCATATTTTGTGCCCATATAATCTTTTTGACTCTTTTAGAAACATTTTGAAACGAAAACAATGCAACTCACAAACATTTTTTTTATAATTTTCGAATGTTGAATAAACGATTTATTGTTTCATAAATATATATAATTGATATAATGTTTTAAAAAATGTTGTAAAATAATGCATAGATTAACAGCCAGTGGTTTGTTAAAAGGATTTATCACTGATTTCGCTTGTATTTGAAGCACACTCTTTGTTAATAAGTAGACAGACAAAAATAAATAATAATGAATGAATCACAGGATAAATGTATCTCATTCTATTTCCATGTAAAGATGCATTAAAAATTGCCAAATACGACAAGCGTTCATGATTGAGTATTGATTTTTTTTAAAGCTGTAGTATAAGAATATTAATAAATTTCAGCGGATTAATTTCAAAATATTAAAGGTTTTAACAAGAATGTTTGTTCATTCAGAAAAGTAAAAGCCAGAATTGTCGCTTTTTGCAGTTTAGTTATTAGTTCTGTTCTTTAACTCGCAGCGTAATTCTGCAACTAATCGAATTATGCGTGTTACTTCTGGCTTTCTTTCATGCAAAATGACAATGTGGGTCATTTCTGAAAATAAATTATTCAGAAAAATTTATCTCTGTCTCAAATTGTTTACATTGCATTAAAATACTTATCAAAATGATTATGTGAAAGTAATATAAGAGTTATTTATTAATAGTGTTAGAAATTATGAATTCAGTAAATAAATGTTTCCTTAGTGTACAGTTTGAAAGAGTCCCAAAATTTAAATATTTTTTGTCAAAAACTTAGTAATTTAATTCTTTAAAAGTGACCATATAAATTCCTTATTTATATTCGGTTTTAGCTTATTTTATTAAAAAACGTTTTATTTATGCTCTGGTAAAGAGATTTAGCCTCAATATGAATGCTCAATCTTATTAAAAAACGAAATAGCAACAAGTAAAGTTCATTTGAAAGTCTCTTTTCTTTTAATAGTATATTTAATTGCAATGTAATGGACCATTCGACTCTTAAATGCAGTCATGAATATCAGAAAAATATTAAATAACACGTATTTGTATGCGTACGGGAAAGCTAATGTCTCTTCCAATGTTACGATGCTTAAACTCGTGATAAAAATTATGGATGCTGTTACACATTTCTAGCGATGAAATCGCCACTAATAGGAGATATTTTAATCTAGAAAAAAATACTGCGGAGACTTTGTGAAACGATTAACTTATCAGAAAATGAATTCCCGTCACAAACCTGCAAGTGTTGCTCTAATCGTAAAGTGAAAGTTGCTCGCTATGGAACGGATGAACATTCGACCCAGCTATTAAGCTAAAATTAGTTCCAGGGGAAAAAAATGTGTGAAATAGTCGCTGGAATCTAATGACGGAATAACCTTCTCTCACTAAAAAACACCGCATCTTATTTGAAGCAGAATATAACATAAAAGCAAATGTATGGAAAATATCACGGAAAAAGTTTTTTTTAAACAAGTTGTTCTGAACGAGTTATTAATGTGATTTGGAGCAACACATTGTATAACCCCGAACATGGATGCCATGCAAAAGGTCACTCAATTTACCTGCTATATAGCATTTTTGCAATGCAAAGGAAAAATTGCGCCGAGGCACAATCCTGCCTGCGCAATAAATGCTACTGAATTGCAACCAGTGAAGGAATTTGATTTGCAATCGATTCATTTGTTATGAAACAAACATTATTTAAAAATTAAATCGTAAATGTGGCATTCGATATTCTTTATGTACTTAAAATATGCTATTACGTGCATAAAACAAGATTAGCGCTAAGGCATCGTTTGGTACATTTCAACTCAATTTTTCAAAGATAAGTTAGGAATAATTAAAAAAAATGATTATTGTTCAACTTCTTCAAATATGAATATAAGCTTTTTACTTTAATTAAATAAATATGATATAAGCATTAAATTTTTCTACATAAATTTAATTAAATTTAATGGGAAATGAAAAAATATTATTGTATAAGTACAAAAAATAAATAACAAATTTCCCATCGAAATTTCAACCATCGAATGATTGTAATAGCTCAAACTAATGTGATTATACGCTTTTATCTCACTTGACACCAATTCACAATATTCTGATTATTTATATGTTTATTTAAGTTGCTTACTAATTACATACTTTTTTAGTTTGATTTTACAAGAGAGCACGGTGTTGCGCATTTTAGTGAATAGAATTTTTTTTAAACGCAGTTAATCTGATTTCGATAGGAAATAAAATTAATAAAACAACGTACCATTTCTTGAAAGAATTAAATTTTTGTGAAAAACAAATCAATTTCTGTTAAGATTATTTTCATATCATATGATATTCACCAATTACAAGCAATGAAAACATCTCTTAATAACAAATGAATATATATGATGCTTTTACATTGCAGCATTATAGCTAATTTCATGCGATTTACAGCAGAAAATATCAAGAAATGAAATGAATCTAAGAAAATAACAAAGCTTTAAAAATATGAAAAGACGGAATTTTAATCCAATTATTTCTGAAATCAGTTCGCCGCTGTAATTAAGTAAGATAACTTTTTTAAATTATAATTTCTTTTTAAAAATCTCAAACGCTACATTTTCAATAGTTCTCCCTCTTCCCAAAATCTCGAAAAATCAAACATTTTTCAGTGTATAAAGTATAAGGATGCGTAAAGTATTCATTATGTGTACATTTCTAATTTTTATACTGGCAAAATTTCTACAGAAATAAATAAAAAAATGTTTACTTAACAACCTCTTTGAAAAATCAAAATTTCCGACTCCTTAAAGGGACCTTTTCTAATATATATAAAGGGAATATTTCATAACTGAAAGCATTACATTCTTTTAAAATATAGTTTTGGAAAAAGATCAGGTTCACGGTAAAGCTTGAAAATAAGACCTATTTTTAGGAAAATAAATCGAAATTATTTGCTTTGAACCTAATATTGAAATGAATTAATTTTAGAATAACTCCCACTTTAACCGAAGCGTCAACGCACCAAGCACACAACTCAGTAACATTACATACCTTTTTAAAGCTCACTATTACTTTATAAATCCTCCCAAATGAGAAAATGTTTGCAAGATATCACACAGGCAGATATGCATCCGAATTCAAATGCGTTGAAAGTCCTTTAAGCAGATATGCATTCCTCATCCTTCAAATGCCAGTAAAAAAAGAAATTTAAATTCATTACTAAATTTAATATTTTGCTTCTGCATTCCTAAGCTGCAACTTTTAGATTTCCATTGATGAGATTTCAGAGAAAAGGATTGAAAATAACTAATTAATGAATGATTTGAAAAATCAAATTTTTAAAAACCGAACTCGTTGGCCTGTAATTTAAGGCAACCCGTCTAATATCTTAGAACGGAGGCTTGATGTATTGCATTCTAAATTAAAATAAATAATGCGTCGGAATGTCCGATGAGAAGAGGTCGGCGGAGATTAAGGAATTAATGGCGTCACCCCGCGAAGGATGCATAAAAAAAAAAGGTGGAAGACGGGGTCGCTATGGCAACGATACCGCAGCTGCAGTTAAGCAGTAGAAACGACACTCAACGGTTGACCTTGACCCAGTGGTACCTCAACGTTCGTTTAATTGGCATCCTTTTCCATTTTACCACCTCTCGTCGCTTCTTCCACATTCTTTTTGGGAGCCAAAAGAGATGGAAGTTCATGGTAAAGTCTACGAAAGGGAAACTGCTGCAGTAGCAGAGTCGATTGTCGATCAGAATCCACGAGGAGAAAGACGACAGAAAGTACTCCGGATGAGAAAAGAGGACAGTCAGATGGACGTGGAGTAAAAGCTAGTGTAAAAGAAGAAAAAGGATCTAGTATTTCCAAAAATAGCATCAATAAAGGAAGATGGGAAAACTCGGCATGGAACTAGTGATGGTCTTTTGAGCGGTTATTGTTTTTCTACTATTATTAATGTTACTAGATGTACGCGAAATGTTGACTCTAAGCCTCGACTACTCTTTGCAATTATCTCCAGATGTGTTTACACAATTTCACATTTATGAGACTGGTAATTTTGAAAAGTGTATTTATTTGTAAGCTAAAAAAATGTAATCAGCCATTCTTTAGGAATAAAAAATGATTCGGGACTTCACATCTGTGATATCCCTCAGATTGGCATCACATTTCTAAGAATAGTAAGAGATAAAGTTCAACCTGAAATTCGCTGGTGATTTAGAATACCAACAGGCACCGCAAATATTTCAAGATGTAAATCAAGAGATGAAAATATTTATTACGTTAAACTCGTTTAATGATGCCAAAATTTTATTTTACTACTTCACATTTGTAACAAGTCGTGAAATGATTTTAAAATTCATAAAAAATAGCCTCAATAAGGAGAAACATTACGAAATCTGTTTCTTTTTTGTGTATTTAGTAGTGCAGCAAGATTTATGAAAAGTATTAATAAGCCTATAACAACATCTTACAATTTGTTGCAGTTATGTGTTATAGTTAAAATAATACTTAGGATTTCGGTGTTTGTAATAAGCCAGGAACTGACACCAGTAATGATATGGTTAAACAAACTGTATTGCATTCCACACGTTTGCATGCGTAATGGCATAGGGGTAGAGTGATCTGGGCGTCCCGGGTTCAGGCAGGGTTGCTATTCTATCTGTGAGGAGTGTGAATGGGCCTTCCTGTAAATTGGGGTTGTGCAAGCGAATGTGAAGCATGGAATAGCTAAGTCGTATTCTTGACTCTAGTTGGCACTACTGACAAAACATGGGACGCTAATTTAGGCTTAAATCGCTGCCAACTTTCGGTCGGCGGATTTGTAAAGTGTCATGGTAACAACAACAAAGTGTTGATTCGAAATAATAGTTAAGGCGAGTGTTATGAATATAATTTTTAGACATCCCATTTTATTAAGGAAGTCCCAAATTGATATTGCATTTCTGAAAATAAAATAGCAATAAAGGATTACAAGAAAGATAACACAAAATTTATTCCTATAATTGCATATCAAGAACTGAAATAAACAAATTATGAAAATCACTCGTCACACTGACTCAAAACCATTCAAATATGACCTCTTATATAGGCATTATGCATTATAGGCATTCGTTTCTTAATAGCATTAATTTGGGATTTCATTATATTGCATTGTGGCGAATTTTGAACGCGAAATATTATGATTCAAAATAAATCTTTTTTTAAAGCGTGAAGCTTCAATTTGATATGAACGTGTTTCAACAGAATAAAAATGAACTGTTATTTACCACTGAAATGGCACAGCTGAATATATAAGTTTGCCGAACCATATAAGGTTTGAAATATTTGTATGTATATGAGCATCATCTTCTATTTTTCTTCAATATTGCAGGGCATTTTGTAGTCTGCAGTCTGAGAAGATATAGTGATGAGTAAAATACACAAGAACTTTGAATCTTTTCACTGAATATCTTTGTATCAGGGATTGCGTATCGTTCAAACAAATTTTTCAATTTTAATCAGTCAAATGTAAAATGGGTTTCTTCAACAGGATCTACTAAAAATTAAAATTTCGCACACAATAGCTTTATTTCAGAATGTAACATTTCATAGAAATGGCTATTTGCTCAAGTTTAAATATTCTATTCATCGCATACATTTTAACAAAGGACATTTCTAAAGGAAAAGAAAATATATCTGATTTCCGTTATTACCGAAATAGGGTGAAAAAAAACCCGAAATTCTGCACACTTTTAGGAGTTTTATAATAATATATTTAGCAATGATTTTTACAGAACAATTTTTATTTTATATAAATTTTTAAATAATTAATTTTCTAAAAAGTTATTTTATGCCATTCATTTACCTCTTAAGACAGGTAGATCCGTGCATTGAACGAATAAATTCACAGCATCTGATTTTCAGCGGAAATTTTACGAATTAAGAATCAAAACACCGTTTCTTATAAATTCTATAAATATAAATATAAACATTATTCCAGTTTGATTTGAAATTCGCTAAAAGAAAGTAATAATAAATTCGTTAAAATATTAAATGTTAAAATAAATAATAAATTATTTGAAAAACAAATATTATTAAATTGCTTTAAGATAAAAAAATTATATATAACTCACATAGTTTTCACACCTGCAATAATATTTATAAATTCCATCGGAGTAAAATGAATAACTGAATTAAATGCCATCTTAATAATTTTCGAACCTTAGATACCTGCAGCATTGAAAAGGGGGAAAAAACCCCCAACTGTAGCGCGTTTTTTACACTTTTTTTTTGTTTTCTAAGGCTCATTACTGTTTCATCAGTTTTGGTCTCCAAAGTTTCGCATACTTTTGCATTGTCGTTATACGTTTTCGTATAAATTGCAAATTCATGTTTCGATTTATTTGTATTTATAGAAAAATGTTAAAAATTTTTAATGTTAATTCTGAACTGCCTTTTACTTAAAATAATTTATTCAGTTTAAGTAGTCGGTTTTTTTATTTTTATGACAAGGGTAGTAACGTATGTTTAACTTTAATATTAATTTATTTTTCAATTTTGATCGTTAAAAACGCTTGCAGAATGATAAAAAGATGTAGATTAATTTTTCACAGACATTTGACTTAAAACAATTATGTATATTTATTTTTAATATCAATAAACAAATCTTTGTTTTAGTTGAATAATTATGCATCGAATTATTTTTCCGAGTGCAAAGGGATAGAAATAACTCCAAGGAGGCCATTTTTGTCAATATATTGAATTATGTTTGAGTTGGTTGGATTCCATGAATTTTTGTTTTTGAGAAATTGAGAAACCGTCTTTCTTTTAAAGTGATTTTCCAAAAGATTAGATTGTAGAAATTTGTCTCGTATAAGATAGATTCAAGGAATTCCGAAAGATCTCCCTACGTCTCTGAGTTTTCGGCCTTTCTATAGAACAAAGCTACTTTTGGTTGAATTTAGCTCCAAAATTCATTATTAGTACTTCGATATTAGTACTACGAAATATGTATGAAGTACCGCGCACTTATTCTAATTCGGGATACCACTGACTTAATTTGACACGCGGTAATGCTACGTGCCATTTGTTCTATTGTGCGGCTTACCCTTCGCAGAATTCATTCTTTCAACAGATATTGTATTGAAAAAATACTGAATCTTACGATATACAGTGGCTCCCAAAATTAAGAATACGCATATTTTTTATTCTTTTTGATCTTCAAAATTTTAATTATGGCTAATATTCATAAGAACGACAAAATATACATTAAGAAAATTAGTAAACTAAAAAATAAAAAGGAGGAATCAATAATATTTTTATTACAGTAATTTGTATGCCAAATTTACAAATTCCAATTTCACAATATTATCATCTAGTAAAATCCATCAATTAAAAAGAGAAAAAGATAAATTAAGTTTTGTTGCATATTTTTTTGCATTTAGAACAGCTTGCAAATGATCTGCCATTAAATCGGCAAGAGATTGAGTTGTTTCACCGGATATTTTCGACCATTCACCTTGAAATGCTCTTTTTAAAACCTCCTTGCCCCTAATGTAGTGTTTTTGAACTGATTTTCCCAATTGTGCCCACAAATTTTCAATCACATTGAGGAGGAGTGAGAAATCGCATTTTACAATTGTACAACTATAACTTAACTATATTAGTTGTATGTTTCGGGTCATTGTCCTGTTAAAACAGAAAACTTGACCCTAAGCCTAAATTCTGGGCCCTTTGTTTTAAATTGTTCTTCAGTATATCCAAACATTTAATTTTGTCCATGATTCTATCAATGAAAACCAAATTTCGCACTCCTTTTGCAGACATACAGCCCCATACAAGAAGTGAACCACCTCCATGCTTGACAGAAGGATTGATGTTTTTAGGAAGAAATTCAGAATTAGGCTTTCTCCAAATATAATATCCATCACCACAACCAAAAACATTGAACTTACTTTCGTCACTGAATATTATTTGATTCCAGAAGTTCCTTTGAAATATGACTTTTAGCAGATGAAATTCTTTTCTGTCGATTTACTTTGGAAGTGAATAGTTTTATTCTGGCTACATTATAATTTGCTTTTCGGGTTACTCTTCGAATTTTTTCTGCAGGAACACGATTTCCAATTGAAGTAGATGTAGTAATTTTTGCAGCACTTACTTTAGGATTGTTTGCTGCCTCTGGAATATCTCTTCTCTTGGTCGTGGAACTGAGAATTTCTTTTCTTCCTCTTCCAGGTTTATTAGCAATTTGTCTATATGTTTTATATTTCAGGATAACTTTTGAACGTATCCGTGATTGCGTTGAATTTCACTAGAAATTTTTCGTAGAGATTTACCATCTTCAGGCAATCGAATAACAAGTATCCGAATTTCAACATTTGTTTCATTTCTGGAGATCATTATGATAACCGAAACGTTTGTTTTCGCTTGGAAAGCAATGATTATCAATGAATGTAACAAAAATATTTGACTTATTTATTCTAAAATAAATAGTGGTAGTCAAGTCGCATATTTTATAAGGTATAGACTCAATTTTGTGACTTTGGAATTTATAACTTTGACATAAAAATTACTATAATAAAAATATTATTAATTCCTCTGCTTTGTTTTTTACCCTAATACTTTTGTTAATGTATATTTTATGTATAATGTGTATTTTGTTTTTATGAATATTAGCCATAAAATAGGAATGTTAAGATAAAAAAGAATGAAATTAAAGAAGAAAGAGTATAGTGTATACTCAATTTTGGGAGCCACTGTATATAGAGGGAAGCTGGGTTTATTGCCTGAAAAAAAATCTTACCTTAAAACTAGATGCCCGAAAGTGAAAAAATCTCTAGATTTCTTTCAATATATAAGAATTATCTAAAAAAAACAAGAAATTATCTAATTCTAAAGCATATTCCTTCTACTACTAAGCAGGCGGTCCGAAACCATTTCTAGCGGTTTATTTTACCGAAAACAGCTGTGAACGAATTGCTCACTGCGTGGTATTATTGCGTTCTTTCTTCTGATTATTTTTGGTTTTTTCGGTTTGAATTATTCAATAGAAAATCTTGGTTTTCTCGAAATTTTGCGATATTGTCATTAGTTTCCATTGATTTTGATAAAAGCGTGATGGTGACCATTAAGTAAAATGTATCGGAAACACTAATAAGTATTTTTGTTACAAGTTTGGAAATCAGAGTTTTTATATAAGTGTAACTTAAGTAGTTTCCTGATACAATGCATATAATCTAAAAAATAAGTCAAATGAGAGATAATAAGGAGGAGATATGCTTCGAAGAAATTTAAATACTAATTTTGTTTTGATATTTTATGATTCAACAACTGTTCATAATTCATCATTCCATCTGCAATATATGAAACAAAGATATGATACTTTCTGGAACAAAACTTGATCCGACAGATCTATGTAATAATAGAACTGATTTTGCAAAAATCTGATATTCGGGGACTAAGGAGAGTTGTTCACAGTAAGAAGGAAAAAAAAACTTTCATGCATTTCCAGCAAAAATGATGTTAAAAACCATATCTCAAGTTTTCTACCTATTTTCTGATCCAACTCCCAGCTCAAATGAGCGTGCATAGCATGGATAAAATAAATATCTTAAATTTGATGGGTAGGTAGTTGCCATGGTTACAGATTTATCTGGTCCCTCCGCCACACTTCAAAAACCCCTCTTTGAAATTTTCGCTCTACTTTGCAGATTCGATGTAATTTTGTTTTCAATATATTTCTTCATTTTTAGGCGGTCTTCCTTGACAACACTTTTTGTTTCACGAACGTATGCTCACGTTTATTGAATCGAAGAATTTTGACACTGGGGAAGAGTGGAGATATGAGGACATATTGAAATCAAAATAGATACATACTGAAAGGCTTTTATCCATATATTCTATGGGAGAAAGCATTCAACTGATCTTTATCCGCCTTCCTTTTTATTGCATTTGGTTTTTAAAAAATAAAACTAAGAGCAATTTTATAACGAGTAATCTCTTTATTATATGATTACACAAATTTGCTCAATATTCCAGATGATTTGAAAATAAGAAATAAAAATAATTTGACTTTCTTTACAACTTTTTATTTGAGATTAGACAAATATTAAAGTAGAAATAGTAGTAGAAGAAAAATCATTTATTACTGATATAAGCTAAACATTAAGTAAGATATTTGAAAAATCTAATCATGTAAACAGTTAGAAATAATTGTTTAATGTCAAATTCTTTTCTTGAAATGATATATTTTATAATGACAGAGTATTATTTTTAAGGTAAAACCAATGATCATTTATGATTTGAAACATAACACTATTTTATATTTAATGTACGAGGGGTGATAAAAAAAAGTCTACAAACAGCAGTATTTGGGAAGTGGGCTGCAGATGGGAATATTGTTACCAGAGTGGAGACAAATGATACTAGTTGTATTAGACCGGTAGTTTGAGCAGATAGTGCTAGTAGTGAGACAAGAAATAGCGTCACTAATACTAGAAATGTGGGCTCGCACAGAGGTGCGAACCGTGTTACGATTTCTATGAGCCAACAATGTCCCCATCGGACATTTACAGACAAACCGTTGGAGGGTACGGGGGAGAAGCAAAGAGTAGAGAACCAAAGGAGAAATGATATCTTTCTTTTGAAGCGGACAGAGAGATTGCTAGGAACGTTTAGGTGAGAGGTCTGGAGCCACCCCCATACAACACTGATTTGGCTCCCAACGACTAATTCTTTTTCCCAGCAATGAAGAATCATTTATCCGAAAGAAGGTTCATAAAAGAAGGTGATGTTAAAAAAGACGCCGAGAACTAGCTCAGTATCCAGGAACCTGATCATTACCTTGACGTGTTAAATACATTGGCCCAGAGGTGTGATAAATGACTCAGCAGGTGTGGTGATTATGTAGAAAAGTGACCGACTAACATGTCTCTTAATTACCGTTTTTATCCTGTGTTTATTGTTAATAAAGCCCTTTTCCTTTGTCTTGTAAACTTTTTTTAGGGATCATTCCCTCTTCGTATAAAACAGAATAAAAATATGCAAACAATCTATGTTGACATGGAAAGCTGGAAGGACGATAAATTCGTAATTATATGCATGCTTAAGTCGTTTATGTTTTTATGGATTCGGCGTAGATTTTCCTGACAGAAGTAATAGTGCATATCATCTCATTGCATTTCATGGTGAATTCTGACGTAACGTCAAGTCTTTCCGATTCCGGCAAGTTGCACTACGAATTTCGTAATTAAATTTGCTCAGCCAGCTGATTCTACTTATTTTCAGGAAAGCATGATTAAATCTTAACGATGGTTTTTTCTAAGTTACATTTAGATGTGTGATCTGAGGAGAGTCAAAAATGAACTTTGCAACATTTTGATTATTTTCTTTCTGTATAGACAGTTAATTATTCATTTTCGATAGACATATATTTTCATATTATTTATCTATCCTTAATTCACTCAAAAATACGCAGATACTGCTATATCCTATATAAAAATGTTTATTTTGTAAAAAAACTTACAATTTTCGAGAGGAGTATAAAATGCTTTATAAAAAGTTGAAACAAAGCAAATTATCGAAAGATTCATTTCAAAATACTATATGAAGCATAATCAAAAACATTTCAGCATCTATGAAAAAAATGCAGTCAAAATTTAATACATTTTTTGCTAAGAGCACAATACTAGCGTATCCTAAAAGTAGAGATGATTTTATCATGGTCTGATCAATTAAAAACAATGCAGAAAGTTCTATCATAAGTACACTGGTGAAAACAATTAAAGGGAGGAATATTTTTTTAAACTACAAAATAAGTAACTCCCATATAAAAATATCAGATAATCCGCGAAGACCTTATCCACGGACAAATCCTGCCATGCAACGTTGTAAGGCAGTGGCGCTGTAATCGTTTGCTCATTTGCTCGCCTAAGCTTGTAGCGTAAGGACGTTTTAAAACATCGTAACATAGCTTAATCCTTGTTTCTTGAATTGCTTTGCTTATCTATATTTTTTATGGCTGTTCGCCATTGTCTAGACGACACCACAAGGTGGCGCATAGTTTGAAGACTCTAAGTGAGCCAATTACAGGCTACGTATTGTAAGGACCTCGTGATTACGAGAAATGTGGTGTCCACACTGTGGAAAAAGTTCGCAGAGACAGGAACAGAGGTCCGTCGACCTGGTCAAGGTTGCAAAAGGGCAACAACTCCGACTGAGATTTCTAATCAAAAAGGATAAGTCTGCCACAATGACACAACTGTCTCCCAACCTGTATAATGCAACAGGGACATCCATTTCACAGATAACAGTCACGCCTAGACTTAATACAGGTGACCTGTATGCCAGACGCCATGTAGTATGTATCCCTTTGACTGTGAACCACAAAAAGACCCGTCTAGTATTTTGCCGTGAATACCTATCTTGGATAGAGGATGATTGGGGGCGGAATCTCTTCCGTGATGAGTTGCGATTCAGTCTGGGTAGCGATTCGAGGCATATTCTCACCTGAAAAGAGCCCGGGAATAGATAACGGCCCTCTAACGTTGTCAAAAAGTACCACTATGATTGAGCTGGTCTGATGGTCTGGGCAGGCATCATGTTAGACGTGCGTACCGACTTTCATGTGTTCGATAGAGTTACTCTGACAGATGAGCGGTATAGCAGTATAGAGTTGCACCTATGTAAGACTTCTGCTGAGCATACGGACCAAATTTCCTCTATATGGACGATAATGCCCGTCCACATAGAGATCAGATGGTGGATGAATATCCTGAATCGGAGGATATTCAACGATTGGAGTGACTTGCGGTTCCCCTGATCTTAATACCAACGAACAGGTATGGGACGCCCTTGGTTGATTAATTGCAGCTCGAACACCAGTCCCAACGACTATTCATGAGCTCAAGAATGGTATAGGTGCCTTGGTACAAGAGTGGGCGCGGTTGCCCCAGGGATAGATAAGAACCCTGATAAACAGCATGAAACGTCGATGTGAGAGTTGATGAACTGTTAGAGGCAACCATACACCCTATTAGACATGTTTTTCTCTGACTAACAAGGTGTCTGTCAGCTACTGTGCTGTACAAGAGTCCAGTTTTATTATTTAAGATCCAAGTTATGCCCATTTTGTTTTCCCACTTTATATGTTTTATATCAAATTTCATTTTGACCAGATTTGGTTTCATTTGCTTTGTTAGTTTTTTTATTTGCAAAAATTACATTTCTCCCTTTAGTCTCATCAGTGTATTTCCGCCAGTTAAATTGCATTAAAATGCAAATATACATGCGTTTATATATGAAAAACTTCTCTAATATGCATCTAAACTCTCTAACATGTAAACTAAAATTCTTCTAATATTTATCCATAATTGTAGTGACGGTTTATCGTTGTTTAAATATTACTGTTCGCATTTATCGAATACTTTTAAACACAGAGATATTATAAATATGATTTGATTCGTATGAGTGCAGGCAATATCTAAAGAATATGTGACTTAGTATTTGTGAATTAATAATAAAATAAAATTTGAGAAGTCACATTATTTTTTCATTTGTTTTGATACTACTCCATAAATAATAAGACGCATACTTTAAATTTCCATTATTGGGAGAGGAGCATAATGAATTTAGAGAATCCGTGATTAAACAAAGAATATTCAATTTGCTTGAGTACTCTATGCTTGTCTTGGTTGAGTGGATAAAGAACACTATTCTCATTGGCTTTTAAATTAACTTAATTTCACCAAGGATAATTGCGTTATCATTTATTCATTTGGTTTAAGTTACATCGTAATGATCTTTGAATCTGGCTATTAGCTATTAAAGTACTTTTGTGCCTGTACAGCCATCACTTCCAAATTTAATTTCAGAGATCTTTCTTACTAAAATACCCTGTTGAATATATATATATATATATATATATATGAATTTTCCTGACACTGTTTCTCCTTATTAATATTCTACTTTAGTACGGCAGAGTCTAATATATTAGGTTGTTCGGAAAGTAATTTCGTTTTTTCCCGACAGAGGATTTAATTGTATTTTTCGCACCCAATTTCATACTTAAATCGCAAAATCATTTTATGTTTTAAGAGCTGATATAGCAAGGCTTGAGTGTGAAAAAGTGCAGCTGATTCTTCGCAGTAGTTTTTGGATGGTGCCCTTTTAAATATGGAGAGCAATAAACAGCATTTTCGTCATTTTTTTCTTTTTTGCTATATAAAAGGTAAAAATGCTGTCAAGCCAGAAATAAATTAGCCAATATGTGTGGAGAAGATGTGTTATCAGTACATCAGTACCAGAACTGATTTGCAAAATTTTTCCTTCAAATGAGGAGGCCAAAAACCACCTCGATCAGTTTTTTTTACAGCAAAGACCAAAACTTTTATGAGCGTGTAATCATGTTACTACCAAAAATATGGCAAAAGGTATTAGACCAGAATGGCAATTTTATAATTTAATAAATAATTTATTCATTAAACGAAAATTTCTTTTCATTTTGACAAAAAAAAAAAAAAAAAAAAAAAAAAAAAAACGAAATGACTTTCCGAACAACCCAATAACTATTAATTTTTATGAAATTTTAATCACGTTGTTTATAGTGTTTGACTCACAGTTTAGAATATCACTCTTCTGACTGACACTCTTCTTTTATGTGAATCATTTCACTTAAAATAAACTTGTATTTTAAAGTTTTTTTTATGTTTTAGAATAATATTTTTTATTAAAAAAAGAATGTTGTCCAGCATTTATGTAAAACTGAAGAATTGTTTATACAATCAAAAAGGGATCACTCCTGATCTAAAAGTTTCGATTGATCGTGAATATTTTATTTGTAAAAAAAAATTCGCGTAAATAAAATTTTCAGAAAAAGTATTAGGCTCAATACATGGCTAAACAAATGTTTCTCTAAAATATCAAAATGCTACATCGTAAATGTAATAAAATTATATAAAATATCTCAGTAACTATTAATGAACAGTGAAAAATTAAAATATTAATTTCAGACACAAGCTTTACAATACATCAATTCAACCTTTGCCTGTTCAGAAACTGCTTGACCTACATAAAATAATAATAATAATTTCACATAAATGACATCGTGAAATTTCTGCCATAACTACCATTTGAAGCAATAAATATTATTTTCTTTATTGTTATGCAAATGAACTGACATTTAAATGAGGCAAAAACATAATACATTAACGAAAACTATTTGATATTACTTTGAGGAGAAGGAAAGTTTAAAAAAACCAAATATATAACAAATTTATGCTCAAAGTTACAATAGGGAAATTCATTTCAGAGTATTTTTGATGCTGTCGGTTAGTTTGAAAATAAAACATAATAGAATATTTATGAGAAATTGAAAAACCATTCTGCTCGTTTTGTTTGAATTTAAATGCCATAGAAACTCCAAAGAAATCTAATCAAATATTTGAATCTGTAGCATGATGGATTGCACACAAGGCTTTCTGAAACTGATATCTGATCAATCATTTTGTAGTATTAGTAAAAAATATTTTTGCAGATATCCCAAAGCATATTTTGAATTTTTGAAGAATGAATTTAAGAAATAATTTACGACTCATTGAATTGCTCAAGCCAAATGATATATTACTGAAGCACAGAAACTGTTCAGATTTCAAATATTGGGATCAGAAATTTGTTCGTTCATTTCTAGAATTCTGGATTATCTATTATCCGCCAAAATCTATCTACAATTATACGTAAAAAAAAAGATATTAATGTAAAATGGATTAAAGTTTTTCCCACTATGATCTGAGGGGGAAAAGATGGCAGTTGTTTTTATTATTAATCCATATTTTTATGGAATTGCTGAAAGTCCTCATCCAGCAAAACTAGTTAATTTCTTTTTTAAAAGCTGGTTGTTTAGTTCACCAGCGTCAAAGAATCTAAACCCTGCAGATGATTACGCATAATTTTTTGAAACGGTTAACGGTTAATAATTTTAAATTATAAACAATTAATTATCTTATCTTGGAACTTAAAGATCTGACAAAAAACCCCTAATAAAATGCATTTAATGAAGCCTTCAATTTTAGAATTTTATTTAAACTGATATAAAAATATTTGCAATCCAAAACCTTTCAAATATAAATTAATGAGACGAAAAGTTGTTTTTAATTACTCATGTCAAATTTATCGGGCTCTACTAAGGTAATAAAAATTTCCAAATCGTAGAAAAATTGAAATTATATTAAAATAAAAATATCTTTTTCAATTAGAAAAAGAAATATGTAAACAGTTTCAACAAAACAATTCAAATTGTAGAAAAACTGAAATTATATCAAAAATACAAATATATTTAATCATATTATTAGAGAAGAATATTATATTATGAGAAAAGAATAAGTTAAAACCTTTTTGAATGGGAATGAACAGATGAAATACATCGACAAGGAATTTTAAATTGTTCCGTTTGCCAATAGAACATAATTTTTTTTCGAAGTATCCTTTACCAGAAAGATATTTCTCAAGAGTTGTTCTAGCTACGCAGAAAGAACATTAGTGATGCTTTAATACCCATCGATTATATTAATGTTTCGTATGATTGTCCGAACGAGAAAGGACGTATGTGAAAGAAACAGCGAAAAAAATTCGGAAATGGAGAGCGACAATTGGAATGGGTGAGTTCTGGTCCAACCGAAGACATCAGCACGATGGGAATAAAAGGTTGCGAGAAAACCAAGACGTAGACATATAGGGCAGGGAAGGAGTTGGGAAAAGAAAAGAACCAAGGTTTAGAAAGAAGTAAAAAAAGAAACTATTCACGTGCGGGCTGCCTGCCAAGAAACAAAAGGGAATAGGAGCATAGATTCGGAAGATATCCACAACCTACACAAACTCATTCTTAGTCATTGTGGAAAGCATGGGATTTGTTTGGTGTACAAAAAGCTAAATGCATTGCGGCGAAGATGTTCACCATTCAGAAATCTGCCAAAGTGTTTGAGACTAAAGAGATAATGCACTGTTTGAGGGTTTTCTCAAATTGGTCTCCGAAAATTGTTTCCTGTTGCGTTTCAAGATTTAGTTAAAAGGGGGAAACTGGATTTGGTTTGAGCCTTTGGCTGGAAGCAAACAAAAAAAAGTGATATTCGCTCATTATTTTTTTATAAAGTTCCTCAAATGAATGAAATGTAAATGTAAAGATTATTCTTATTTTGTGATATACGAAGTGTACAAATAGAAAGTATTGAAATCGTCGAAAAATACGAATTCGAAAGTTTGACGAATCTCCGCTTTTCAGACTTTCCTGAATATGAAAAAGCCATTTTTGGAATTATTTGTCAACAAATCTGTGATCACGGTAACTCAAAATCATTTTGAGTCAGAAGGAAAAAATTTGGTATATATTCTTTACACCAATTTCTAGATTTCAAATTTTGAAGGAAAACTTGTACGAACAAAGAGCTAGATAGAGATGAAACTTGGTATACAGGCTTAATAAGCATTTAAATTTTCAATTCGAATCAAATTTCAAATCAAATCCATCAAGGTTGATTGTCCATCGATCGTTTTTTTTTCTTTCTGTAATAGCGATAATTCAAAAACGCGACAATTTAAGTAAAAAGCAAACTTAGTTGACATTTTCAGCATCTAAAATACAGACCTGAAATTTTTAAAATTTAATCTGTTCAAGAGCTGATCGTCTATTGGTACGTACTTTATCATGCCTATGAAAGCGTAACTCAAAAACGCAATAATTTAAATAAATAAAATTTGGAAATGCTATCTTGTGGCTACAAGTGTAATCCTAGGTCAAATTGTGGTCTCTATAGATTGATAAAAAGAGGTCCAAAATGCATATTCGATTTTCTGATACTTATGTATTACGAGCATACGTCAAAAATAATTGCACTCTACATACTGTAAAAACGCAAGTCAAAAATGAGACTTTTAAAAAAATTATTTATCGTAATAGCCTGCAGTTAATATACAGATATAACTTTTCATTACTGTACCATGAAACACACAACTCTTACGTGTGAAATTGAAAATAAAATTCTGAGCTCGATATTACCAAAGTCTACAATATCATATTTCACCTTCATTAGAAGGTATGTGAGAAAGTTTGGAGGAGACCACTTTCATGGTTTTAAATATACAAATAAATTTTCTTTTTTCAAACCAATATAAGAACGAACACACACTATATATCTAATATATATATACTGAATAGATAAATAGTACTGTGTTCATTTATTAAGGACGTAAAAGTGATGTATTTATGTTTTTCTATTTTCTCTTCCAAGAGTAGGACGCTTGGCTAAATACTAAGCTTAGAAGTACAAATTATGACGTGAAAACGGTACAATAATATTCCATCGACTGTGGAAAATATTTAATTAAAAAATTATACAAATAAAAATCATGAAGTACTCTATTTTGAATCAGCGTCAAAATATTTGTTTTATTACTCTATAATTTTAAGAATAAAATTTGAGCTAATACTACAGTGCATGATTTTTTCCAAAGGATTAATTTTTATTACTGAAGACAGGGAAATTACTGAAAAAATTTACTTTAAACTAATTTCTCATTCAAAAGTAATTGAGTAAATATATAGATTGTTTAAAAAAATTCAATGTCAGTTTTTCTCTTTTTTACCAGGCAAAATTCAAATAAGTAAGATGTGATTCAGTTGATTAACAATTTTCTTAATTTTTTAATTAATGAATTGCTTAAATAAATTGAAAAAAGCAAGTAGAAAGTGAAACAATAGGTAGAATACATTAATTTTATCCTTTTTGCTCTATCAACTTGAAAAGATAAATTTATTTTCTTATCGCCTTTCCTTCGATTCGATTGACTTACAGAGGCTGTAGAGTGAAAGGAAATTCAGTTTTCCGATAGAGTGACAGGAACCTCATTTTTCCGATTGTTTAAAATTCAGCTCATGAAAGATAATTCTTGGTAATAACTCAACCCATTATTGAAATAAATTTAATGTAATGGAACTTAATAATTCACCTTAATCAAAGGATATTTCAATGAATGACAGTAATTAAAATACTATGAGGCCTCTTATTAACTTTGGTTAGAAAATACTTTATACTTGCAATAAATATAAGCAAACAATAAACATGCTAAATAATGAATAATTGAAATGCAGCCTAATATATGCCAGAATTTTAGACAGGCGAAATCCTATAATAATTCAGGATGTAGATATTATTGCATTAAAATCAATTATGCGTATTGACTAGGATTACTGAGCTTGTCTTATTTGTGAGGAAGCAGCAATTTAGGATTAGCCTAGGACATTAGGATGTTAATTCATCTAGATCAATTATCGAAATGGGTGTGCGTCATCTTATGACGAGCAACAATTCAGCCTAAAATTAATTTTGTCAGCAATTCGGTATTTTAAAATTAAGCCTTAGGCGGGAGAATGATATTAAATGTTATTAAGAAAGATTACTTTATTCTTGAAGGAAATCTCAATACATTGAAGAACAGTTAAGCATTCCAATATACAGGATGTCCCAAATTAAAGTTACCCTATTCACAGCTACACACCACCGGAACTATTCATCGGAAAATTCGGAAATTTGGGTAAGCCTTAATGAAGGAATGGGAAAAACATTTTGATTAAAAAAAATTAGTTCCAAATGGCGCCACTAGAAGGCGTATTATCAACTATTTTATTATAAGAATTACACATTAGCTTGGAATTGATCCAAATCATGTTTGATATGATGGCCACCATTGTCAGCTACCCTCTGAAATCTGAAAATGGCATGTTCAACAGTAGAGCGTAGTGTCTGCGTTGAAATATTGAACACTTGGTAACGTTCAGGGGTTGTCACGGCCATAGAAGATTTTACATAGAAAGAAGTTTTGGTTTTAGCACTTGGCGCAGTTTATAACGTAACGTTTCGGTAGCTTTTTCAACATTTTTTAAATTTAATTCGAACAACTTTGAAATATTTTGATAACTACTATTTTATGCATGTTCCTTTCGGCGGCTGATAGAAACTTTATGATATACATTTTTTAAGCTTTTAAAATTTATAGTATTTCAAATCTGTGATTGTTTTACTAAATTGCAAATGATCAAGCTCTCACATACAGTATTTCATATTCGAGATACATTAGAAATTTTTTCTGTATGTTACACCATCATATTTTCTGTCGTCAGCGATTTAGATGAGCTAAATCAGAAAGGAATTTAGAGATCCTAAAAGAAAATATTAAGAGTTATATAAATTTACAAACATAATATTGGTGGTGTAGTGGAGGCGGAACGTAAAATAAGTTACGGAATTATTTTGCATATTTTTTAGTTTTAAAAGTACCACAAAAACTAAGAGAATTCTTCTAACAACAAATCAACCTTGGGCCGCGACAGCCTAGTTGGTAGAGCGTCTGTCTCATAACCGAGAGTTAGCGAGTTCTGTCCTCGTTTCGGCCAAAGACCGTCGTGTTGGCTGATGGCAGTTGAGGCACGTTCAATAGGTCGTGACTGCAAAGTCCATCAAGTTCCCATAACAAATTATACCTCTGGGCTACTGAATCAGGGATGAGTCGGTCTCTGATTTGGATCTAAATTCTGACTTGCGGATGGATGAATGAGTCCGACAACCCCCTAAAAAGGGTTGTGTCGTGTGTGTTCGAGCAAAGTCATACTTTCACGTTAAAGGTGCTTCTTAACAACGAAAGGCGCACAATTCTGCCTTAATTCGAAAGAGATACTCTCGTTCGGCTTGGTATGACCAAGTGGCATTAGACAGAACAAAACAAATCAATCTTTCCTATATGCTTACGGTTGAAATAATGACTGTTAATTGACATTAATAAAAACAATAAACCACTGACAAGTGATGATGTAAAGGGACAGAAACAATCACACTACTTACATTTCAATGCATTTTAAATATTTAATTATGAAAAATTAATGATTTTTTTTTCTATATTATAGTTTGGCTCTTGCGGGTGTAATGTAAGAGTTAGATATCAGACGAACCAGTTTAGGTAAATGAAGAAAGGTATGTATAGGTTTGCCTGATACGATATCGTTTTTCTCTTCCGTAACACCAAATTCGCCAACAACGTTATGTACAGAAGGAGAAAATATGCATCGAGTTTAACTCTTTAATACAATCCTTTTCTGCGATTCCCTCTGAATCCCCGCAGCAAATCCTTCTTCTGTCAGAGACAGAAGGTCGGCGTTGCATTATGCTTAAGAGCATCAGGATTTTAGGTTAGGATTCTTTATTTTAATATAATTGAAATTATTATTTTCCATTTATCTGGGTTTTATACTGTAATGCTCATTATGTTCAAGTTTAATCAAAACTCAAATCCTTCTCTCTAGAACACTAAGGTAACATGGCGGCAAAAGTAAGCTCACTTTTTAGTGATGGCAACTATTGGTTTGTTTTATCGATAGTCTCCTTCTGCTAGACATAAGTTATCATAAATAACTTATCTCTATCTTCTTTCTGGAATAAAACAACTTGTCTCTTACCAAATATAAGAGATAACGACGTAGATTGTCTCTTTATGGATGAGAAAACAGCTCTCAATTGAAATATTGTAGGAAATGATTCAAAGGGTTTAATAAGAAATGAAGCAAATAGATGAGCCAGAGAATGTTTTTTAAAAAAGATTTACAGAATATGTATTTAATAATGTTTGGGTACGTTTTAAATATGGAAATGATACTGAAATACGTATCTTTATTTTTACTTGTATATTAAAATTTAATTTAAACTGAATTAATTTCCTAACTTTTAGTTCAATTTACCCCATATTAACTTCCTTCTAGTATATTCTCTTATTTGCTAATTCCATTCCATTTTAATTATCTAATTAATTCAACAGAAGCTTTGTAAAATTGCTTAATCGCCTGAAATCGCTGAATCGGCTTTCCCACAGTTCGAGTGAAGCGGTAAAATACCGCTGACTTGACAGAAGATCCCTCTGTCCCCTTTCTTGGTTGCACGAAAATCCCTATATCATTGTATTAGCACTGTGAGCAAATATTTTCACTATCAGTATAAGTTGTAAAAGACCAGAGATAAAACTTTCAAAAGCATTTGAACATTTCTCTCTTTGTCGTTCTGTTTTGTGTGTGTGCTCGTCGCTTCTGCTTATACATAAATATGCCTGCTTCTCCGTGATGATATAAAACGACGTAAAAGAATCGACAGTCTGTTCACTGTCTTCGAAGCAAGCATTCTGCTTTTAAAAAATTAAATTAAACCTCCTAGAAAGAGTAGCGGAAAAATATGACTTGCTTCGATACAATATTCTAAAATTTCATGTTTTAAAAATCTAGAAAAATTGATTCAAAAATTTTAATGCAATTTTTTTACAATGAACTATATCCGTGCCTACCTACATGATCGCCCCTTACTTACCTTTTATTGTTAAGGAATTCATTCGTAATTCCTCAAGTATAGAGACTATTGTTCCTACTTGAGATGGATATCCTGTATTGAAGATCAATATTATCGTTTTTATCATCGTTAGATAAGAAATATACGTGTTTTGAACACTAGTACGAATATATGTGATTAATATTAAATGAATTATTTTTTCCTGCTGAACATCTCGTCCCTAGCAAATGGACATCAAAGATGACTTGACTAACATAAGCAGTAATGAGATTCTTACGTGCTCGTGTAAAGGCTCTCAAGAAATAAAGTCGTACACAACTTCATTTCGCACACGCAAGTCATCTACACAAGTTTCTCTATTAAATTCAACTGAAGCATGTGTGCAATTTAGGATTCTACTAAGACCAAGATATGAATTAAATCCATTAATATATTATTACTTTCTTTCAAAAGGATCAACTTGTTTTGCATTGCATACAATGCGAGATTGCTATTAAATATTCCAGCCATGCCTCGTCAAATGAAATATACCTCACGTGAATGCGTCTAAATATATTTAGATCGGATAGAGAAACGGAGATTGCTTCTGCAAATTATTGTGTATGATAATTCTGTTTCTGTATCGAATTTTTTTCTTTCGTGTTTGAGGTTTTTGCACGGAATATTTCAAAAGACATTGTACTACCTTTTAATCACACAGATTTATTATTAAAATAATTCATCTTTTTATAAGTAGGGTTATTTATTATTTCACTAATATAATTTATAAAATACTGTAATTTAAAAATATAATGAGAAAAAAAAGCAGTGTAGTTTTGATGTTTCATAAATATTTTTATTGCAGAAATCAAGACTCAATTATGATTTTCTGAAACATGCTAGTGTAATAATTTTGTTTCTTTTTTGGTATTTTATTTCTTTCTGTGTTATTTAATTGATTTTTAAATTGATGTGCCATCTGAACCATACTTGTTGACTGAAAATAGAAATTTCGTAGTTTTTTAACTGCGATAACTATATAAAACAAAGGACCAATCATCCAACATATCAAATAATGTGTAAAATATTTTACTTCTATGACATAAGACTGCAATTTTTGCATTCTTTGTTTGTTCCTATGCTGTATTCGAATTTTAATAGAGATTCAAACGAGCAATCTTCCAATTATATTTTACTTTCAATTAACTTTTTATATAAGAGTTCATTTAACCTCATAAATAGATGGCAAACCGTATTATTTTACATATCAAGTACTTCCATCAACATAAAAACACGAAAGAGATTTAAGCATATCAAAGAAATTTTGTTTTTTAAATTATTCTTTGACATAAATTAAAAAAAAAATTGTTGCTTGTTGGGGAAGAGATTAAAATAGTTTTTGCAAGAACAAACAAAACCATTTCAAACGTGTTCAAATCTGAACTTTGCGTTAGAAAATGAAATTATCTTATCTGAAATTAGCCATCAGAACGAAGTTTTAAATTACGTTATAATGTAAATGCAACATCTAATATTTAAGTCGAGGAAAATTTTGTTTATATAAAAGAGTAATGCAAATATTTTCTAGATTCAAAATTAAACATTAAGTTTTTTGATGAAATTTTTTTATTATTTCAACACGCTTATAATTATTGTTTTTTTTTATCTAGATGAGACAATTTATTTATAATATAAAACACATTCAGAAAATGTACCAAGCCTTTTTAAAATGTGAGAATCTTAATAACAGCTTAAACCTTCCAAAGGAATTACCACTTATAGATAAAGTCCATCTTTTGCTTAATTTAAATCAATAATACTGCTTTCTGCGGTATTGTATATAGCACTGAGTGACGAAGCAAATATCTAGAAAGCTTTATCCTATAACAAGATTATTTAAAGCTTTAATCCAATTAAATTCTTTGTCGAAATAATATTAAAAAGCTTATTCCGTGATTTATTGTTCGTATAGAAAAGAAATTATTCGGAAACTTATAGCGAATGAATATTTTCTTCTTTTCGTAATTATTTAATACATCGATTTTATTATAGAAGTTGCAAGTTGAATTCCAATGCCGAATAAAAAAAAAGAAATCTGTTGATCATTTAAATTTTTTTAATGAAGTACTGAAATACAAATCAAGATGTCGGAAATTAAAAATTAATTAGAGAACTGTGTATGAGAATTTATTTTAAGGAGAATTTTTTTTAAATTGGCAGTTAAGTTAGAGGGTATTCTTTATGAGGAACACTAAAATAGAGTTTGCGCTCATGAATTATGTTTTCGTAATTTGTATCAAAGTAACTGAACATTAAGAGGAGGTTCTACACAAATGTTTCAAAGAAAAAGTAGGATCCATAACATAAGGTCTTTTTAGAAAGATATGCGAGAAATAAATGTTAATCCAAGTTTTATTACTTGCAGAGTCAGAAGAATAAAAGACTAGAACATAATTCACAATAAGAACCTTTTTTAATTCAATTAATACTGTAATATTAATTTTATTTGTATCATATGCAATTAAAGAGTAAATTAATTTATTTTGATTATCTCAGCTTTCAGCACATCACTGTTCAACATTTACTGTGAATATCATATTAAACATGGCAAAGATAAGGCGGCGTTTCTAAAACCTTTCTAACTTTCTCAAGTTCAGTGAACTGCGATTGTTACTTGAGTTCCAGAGACTATTGAGGCCCGGAGGTCCCTGCTGCAGCTCACCTGGAGTTCCGGGCACCACGCAGCAGCTAGATCTCTGTCGACCGTGAGTATGCTAAGAGCCCCGGGACTTTCGAAACCCCGGGATTAGAGGAGCACCGGAGCAGATTTTTATGCGTAGATCAGAAAATGTTACGTTCTAATGGAATCCAGTCAAACTTATTTCCCGAATTTCTAAATTTATTCTCGACCTACTAAAATTGAAGTATACTGTTCGAAGTTTAATGCTTAGTTTACCTGTATTGAAATTAATTGTAAGTTATTATAATTACAGAATAAACGCGGTTAATTATTTGTTACATATTTAATCTTCTGGAATATCCGTATTGCGATAACTCTGAACCTATTGGTTTTTTAAATCTTTTATTTTCATTTTTTTTTTACAAAATATTTTGTTTGCTGGGTGCATGCTAAATGAATAGATTTTTTTAGCTGGTTTCTAGCTAGTGATTTATTCATTTATTTTTTCTTCGTATAAAAATAATATTTTCCAAACAAAAACAACAACAAATTGATAAGATTAAATTAATGAAAACAAAAAAAGTAATATTTCTATGTCATTACTCTATTAATATTTAGATAATAATAAATATTTTTTGCATGTTACTTATTTGAAATACAAATTTAACCTTTTACTTATTTATGCAGCAAATTTTTAAATTTATTGATGACTGTACTTCATATTTGTGATCGGTCCTCAAAATTAGAAAATAGAAATTATTTGGAATATTTGCTGATATTGAAAACTGTAAATTGAAATAACTTTTATCAGTAAGGGATGTTGGAAGAAAAAGAAGGCATCCTTTATATGATGATTCCAAAATAATTCAGATTATCCTATCCCCCCGAAACAACTCAATAAAATGGAAACGTATAATTTTCGTTGATTATTTTTATTGTCAAAGTTGTTTACTTGAAACTTATAATCACTTAAATTTTCCAAATAGTACTCATTTTTAACTAGTCTTAGAATAAAGTATTTATGTAGTGTATTCTCAAATCTTCGTGTATGAAATGTCATGTTTTTTTTATAACGCTTAACTTTTATAATTTAATATTTTCAAGACATATTAAACCATTTTAAATATTTTCTTTTTAATTTAGCTTAAAAAATTTATTTAAAGAGTGCGATAATAAATCTAATTTCATGATTCTATTGAAAATTTATTCTTCATGGACTTTTTAAGTTTTACGTGCTTTATTTCAAATTTGCGCATACAATTTGGATGCTACTTAGTTTGTTATTACTAAAATTATTTCCTTTTCTTATTTTTGTAAAATTAATGCATAATCGCCTTTTCTTTTTTGATATTCTCTTTAGAGATAGTCACAATTTGGAAAAATTAATAGCTATTACTTTGGGAATTCATCTGAAATATTCTAAGAATAACTAATAATTTGTGTAAATATATTCAAAAAAATTTTAATATATAATTTAAAGATATTTTTTACACCAGAAGAGGGGAATCAACAAATAATAGAATCTAAGCTTTTTTGTGCATTATTGAAAATACTTTTAATTACTTTTGCCTACTTTAAGTACAAGAAAAATTTAAGGTATATTTAAAAATTTAGTAAAAGATTATTGGCTATCTAAAAAATTTAAGCTTATCATAAATATAAATTTCAAAATATAATTTCTATGTTAAAAGATGAAAAGATTTATAAGGTATAATTATTTCATATAAAAGAAAAAAGCCATATATGAATTAAATATGAAATACCACTGTCATCAACTTATGCGCCAGTATTAATCTTCACTGGTTTTACACGTTCTTATTAATTACATAGAATGAAAACTGACCCTGTCTTATTTCTTGATCAGAATCATTTTTTCTTTGTCAACTTAATGCAGGTTTTTTTCAGATATAAATTATTTTTATTGAATAAAGTTTGATAAAAAATGATGCAAATATGGAAGAAAGAACTTTCCAATTTTAATGAAAACTAGCTCTATATATTTTTTTGTATTCTTTTAAATGACATACCATCTGAATTTTTTGAAAGGCAGAATATATAATTTGAGATATACTGAAAATCCTTATGTCTTATTAGGTGAATAAAAATGAAAGCAGTCTAAAATTACTTTTCAACAGTATAAAAGCAACGCAAATTTGGGCATTCTTTTATACCTTACAACATTCATCTGTTATCGACTTTGTTTACCCGTATATTTATTTTGTTATTGGAAAGCGATGGTGTTGATGCATTAATATGTTTAGAGCCTCTGTAATGCCTTTAATATTTAATGCCCATTTACGCTTTGTGCGTGTTTGTTCACCATTGTGGTCGGTGATTACAGTTCAATGTTCATGCAAGTAATATTATCCTGTATATAGAATTTTATTAAATGGACTTACATCGATGTAAAAATGCTTTAGTATTTCTTCTTAGAATGAATGTAAAAGAAATGTCTCCTACTTTCGATTCTTGGTCTTCTGCCAAATAAGAATGTTTGTAAAGTAAATAAACGAAGTCAGTGAAACGACCTCTAATTCATTTTGTTGAAAAAACGGGCTTTTTATGAAGACAGTTGCTCCCCGTAATAGAACAATTGGCAATTGACTGAGTTAAGAAAGGGAATGATAAGATTTTTCGTTTAAGTTTCAATAAAATGATGAAACAGTCAATGAAAGGAGAATAATATGATTTTTTCATTATCCTTCTCTTGCGATAGAAATACTTAAATTTCATTACAAATTACTTCATTATACTAAAATGTCCTTTCAAGGTTGAATAAAAACAATTATTAACAAAATATGCTTGATAGTGATGCGAATAATGCTTACAACGCCATCTGACTTTCTCAACTTCCCGTCATCTTAACTTCCCGATATGTAACTAGTATTTTCTCTTCTTGTGGATATGGGGGATGACTTAGTAGTGAATTTACGATTATCTGATATTCACGCTGAGCCATCAGTTCTCATTTGCACCACCTTTATTTGACACAGCTATCATGAACTGAGTCTAATTGTGTCTTTTAGGAATATCAGCCATTTTTGGCTATATTGTGTTAATTGTTTCGATTCACTTATAATTTATACGTTCTGAGGATAGCTGTTTCATCTTTCTTTATTTCTGACTGTTAGTAAACATGAATTAAACTAGTTGCTAAAGAGAAACTGAAAATGGATGGATTTTAGTACAATATAGCTAAAAAACAAATAAAAAAGCAGAAAAATCTTTCTTTTTTTAAAAAAAATTCATAAGATTAGAAAAGCGTACATCCTATACCGAATTTATTCAAAGGATTACTGATTTTTCTTTACTAAAGTATACATTTGATGAAAAGAAAATCCTTTTTAATGCAAACATTTCGATTCCTAGTAGTTTTAGAATTCCACTAAGCGTAAAATTTCTAAGACAGTCGGAATTTCTCGGTGCAATAATCAAGTCAATCAAAGTTTATTTTCGTCCGATTTCGTTTCACAATTCTCTAAAAAATTCTACGCTTTGTCTTCTGAACAAAGAGAGAGAAATAGAAAAGAGGGATAAAAAATTCACTCCAGTTAAAAGTCTCTTAAGAAAAGTAAAGCAAAATATCAAGTTTCGAACGTTTCAGAACAAAAAAAAAATTTCTCTTTCCCCTTTTCTTGCGAACCAGAAGTTTATTTGCGGGTCCTATCACTTAACGCCTCAAATGCCACAACTTCGATTTTTTAAGATCGATAGATAGACGAAGACTGTGTTCATTCTATTAAGCATCAAGCTCCTACCATGCAGTTAATGTTAAAGAACAGGGTGAGCTGAAATCTTTGTGATTTTTATTCCTTTTGTGTGTTCGACAATCCCCAATTCTTATAAACATACACTTTAGGGGTATGATAAAAATTAGAATTGAAAAAAAAAGAAGCAAAACCCTTCTAACTGTTTAGTTAACTATATAGAGGTTCACGCATTCAAGCGATTTCAGAGAATTAATTTGAAAGTAGATAAAAAAAAGTGGTGGATATGGAAGAATGTTTACTTTAAAAAAGAAATTTTTTATAGTAAGAATAAAAATCACTCTTATAAAAATAGATTATTACTAAGATTGAAAGTTAGTTGCAATTAATTAAAACATTTTGGCAAGTTAAACAACCATAATAATCCCATACACAATTGAATAAATAAAAGCACGAATTTCGATATTATTTATCGAATTGTTTCAAACTTTTTCAATTTATTTGTTTCAAATGTTTCATAAGTATTTTAGAAATTAAATATAAGATACGAATTTAAGATGAAAACCTTGTCTCCATGGATGAATTATAATCTAAAAATTTACTGAAAGACATTTGAATGCTAGCTTTAATGCGTTTGTAATTTTAATGTAATTTTTTGAGTACAACGTGTAACAACAACAACAAAAAAAATACAGTGCACTTGAAAATAATTTTTGAGGTTTCGCAACACTCGAAAGTAATTTTTATAGGTTTCACAACATTTGAAACTCTTTTTTACTGATTTCTCAATGCTCGAAACTCGAAGTAAACATGAAGATTCTCATTTAGCTTTTCTAGGACTTATAAAATGTAATTTGTAAATAGAATTCGATTCTTGTAATAGAAATTATTGTGTTAATTGTAATAAAAATCGATCGATTTTTTCATAACCAATTATTCAAGTCGTGTATGAAAAAAACGATTAAAATCTTGGAAGTTAGAGTACCAAACAAATTATTAGTTTTACTCGAGTTGGAAAGCCATTTATGTAATAAAAGTTCTTCTTCTAAAGTTCAAATTTATTGATAAATCACGAATTTCTTTGGAAAGAGAATTGTAGATGTCAAAAAAGTACAGAACATTGATTTTGAAGGTGTTTTTCGATATTTCTTATATTCATTATAGGGATTATTTCCAGTTTTCATCAATGAAACTCTGCATGTTCTTATAACAAGTATTATATATTGAAGCAGAACTTCTTAATGTTAATGAAAATATTTAAATTATCAACGCAAGGCACCTCGAAACAAATCGATTTTAAATAAAAACTGAAGTATGTTGTTGCCTATATATTTGTAATAGAAAATCCCACTTGACAGCGATTTAAGTCGAGTTCTGGGCAGTAGCTTCCTAGGATAAAGGGCCCCGAGCCTCCGAGGGCAGAAGTATGACTTCTAGCTCACATGAAGATGTCTTTCACACAATCCTTTTTCCTATAGAGGCTCTTTCTCACACTTCACAAACAGAATGAAGATGGAAGACTAACAATGCCAAAACCGAGACTCGAACCCGCGACCTCCAGATCATTGGGAAGACATGTTACACCTAAGCCAGCACGTCGGCTGAAAACAGAATTACAATTACATAGAAGCCGTATCGACAGTAATTGTAAGAGATGAAATCTGCACTTTTTAGTTATCCAACGACATTTCAGGAGAAAGTATAATATCAAATGGGAAATTGGAGAGAAGTGCAATATTTAATAGATCGATAATAAAATTATCTATATAAATCAAAATGAATGTTAGTCTGTATGTATCTTATGCCTGCATAACTGTTCATCCGATTGGGATGAAACTTGGTCAGCTTATTTTTTACATCTACGGGATGGTTATAGAAATAGTACAATTATCTAAAATTAAAAAAAAAAATTGAATCTCAACCGCATCTATTGACCAAGGATTCATCTCTAAATAACTCGCAGATTCTGTAGAAATGCTAAATCTAAGTTGAAGATTAATATTTTTTAGCTATAGTATGAAAATGTCATTCTCAGAGGTAACAACTTTATTACAGATGATGCGAAAAAGTTTTGGGGAGACGGACCCTGGGGGGTTTTATATTTTAGTTAAATTTTAGCATTTTTCGCCGTAACCGCCAAAAATATTGTAGTGCAAATAATTTTGCAACATCATAATTTTCAAATATTACCGTTACAACTATATTAATGAATTTATGTATAAATAGGTTTTCTATATTAAATAAATTTTAAAAGAAAATATTTGAATCCCATTTTCTAAAACTAAATTTGAGAATCCTGAATGAATATTAAACAAGACACGAGATACAATAAATAATTTCTTTCCTTACCCTTCTGAAAGAACGCCAAGTTTTACAATTCTGAAAGAATACACAAATCTAATATATAAAAGTGAATATTTGTTTGTTCGTATTTTATATACTGTCGTACCGTTCACCTATTTTGATAAAACATTGTAAAATTATAGGTTGATTTTACTTAATGTTATTCTTTTCAGCAGCAGCAACGCGCTGAGTAACAGCTAGTTTAATTAATGAAACTCGACACTGGCATTATGCAGTCTATTTGAATTTATGTTCATTTTCTTAATGTTTATTCAAATACTTTTTTCTTTGCATTG
The DNA here is from genome assembly GCA_026543055.1 of Argiope trifasciata. Classification (NCBI taxonomy): domain Eukaryota; kingdom Metazoa; phylum Arthropoda; class Arachnida; order Araneae; family Araneidae; genus Argiope; species Argiope trifasciata. The sequence continues at coordinate 2,648,907 of JAPMOQ010043034.1, forward strand.
TGATTGTCTGTACAATTTTCAGAGCCATTCTAATAGATGCATACATATTCTGAAATTTAAAAATCTCAACTTTTTTTCCAAGCTTCGTTTTGGAGGTTTAAAAAAAAAGCGAATATGGATTTTTCCCAATCATGAATCCAATTCATGTTTTAAAAGAAAAGCAACTTCTGCAAGTTAAGGTCGTTGAGTTTCGATCGGAACAAAGAAACACAGTGGCAAAGAAATATGAGAAGAAATCATTTCCCGAAAAAAGATTTCTTTTTTTGAGATTTTTTAGATATTCGTTGGAAAGTTATTTCAGCTCTCGATGAAAATAGCCACTCCAGAATAAGGCAAGCTATTATATCTCATTTTTTGGTAGGAATATTTGGAGATAAACCATTCACTTAAAATATGAAATTCAGTATTTCATCATTTTTATGAAATGAAAAGATAAAAATATTTCTCTTTGTTTCCCACATAAAAAATTATAAATATTCATCTTGAAACACATTTTCTTTGAGACTTCTGCGAGAGAATCTCTTATTCAGGCATTCAATTTTAAGAAGTTTGTAACCAATTTGGAAGGACAAGTATGAAATTCGAGTTAGTTATTTTTAGTCAATTTTTTATTAATGGAAAGACGGAAAAATGATGAAAATTAAAATTGAATAAAAGGGTCAAATCATTTTAAAAATCTTAAGATTAGCCAGTTTTGAATAACCAATTTTCTGATAATTTTCTTTTCTCGAATGTGTATTTCTAACTGACTCCTGTCAGTAAGAATAAATTCTGTCATTTATTCTTACTGAATCCATTACTTTATATTTCTAGAAAATTGCTTTTTATTTTTTCATGTTTATTTGGTTGAGCGTGATTAGAAATAGCAGCATCAGTGTTATTTTGATTCATTCTCTCGTCGATTAACTTCATTGCATGAAAATCTAATGAAATAAAATTTTAGAAGGGCAAAAGTTACATAGTCTTAAGAGAAAAATATCTTTAAAAAATACGATGATATATTTGAATTTTATATTTGATATAATCCTACTAATCCTGGATTCTCAAATTCTTTTTTACAGTTTTGGGGGTTGGGAATAGGATACTTCCATTGCAAAGTAATGGTCACTTTATCCTTTAGTAAATGAGTTTTTATTTTGCCTCATACATATTGTAATTGTACACATATTGCACCTGTATTACAAATGAATACTGTTATCGAAAATATTTAAAATGACAATTGATGTCTTAATTAATCCATGCAATTAAAAATTAGTTTTTGGAGCATTAACTACGCAAATCACAAATCCAAGACCAGGTATATAGTTTCAGTATCAAAACTACATAGCGAATTTCGTGCATCTAGCCTGTGGCAGCTTTGAGTATTCTTATTCAACACTCAGGAATATTTACATTAACATAAAAGCAAACCATTTAATACAACTGCTTCAAAATTTAATATATATTTTACGATACAATTTTATACTGAATTATGTCCATATAGTCTTTTTCATTTCCTACTATTAGTTCACACTCTCCCTGTATTTATATGTCTTGTTCAAATTTTCATCGTTAATAAAATACTTTTTTTCCATCCACTCATGTTCAAATACGTTTTTTGACTTGTAGTGGATGACCCTTGATGTTAATACAGATTTTTCAAATATTAATTCCTTAATTGAATTTAATTATTTTTTAATACTTTAAATAGAGTTTTAATAGTTTCTAAGGAAAAATGAAGTAAACAGGCAGTAGCTCAATCAGTAAAATGCAACAATTTTAGTATTTCTCAAGTGAAGGTGAAGAATGCGAGTTCATTTCTTGCGAAAATCAATATTTTTTTTGATAATTATAAAAAAATTATGTATTTAATAAAAAGAAACTAAAAGGAAAATTTTCTTTGTTGACCCAAGCATGAATTTAATTACAATTTTTGTAACATATTGCTTGTTTATCTACCGTGTTAGTATGTGTTGTTGGATAAACAGACATGATAATTTTACTTTCGTCTGTTTTAGCTAAAACATAATATACAACATTTTTATTGGGAATACCTCATTATATTGCTCTTACTCGTTTTATTCTTCAATTTTCATTTTTTTCGACACAATTCCAATGAATTCTTTTTTTAGCTTTAAAGAAATGTGAATCATGAAATTTCATTAAATTCAAGGAGAGAAGTCGTTAACGATAACAATGATTTGATTTATACTATACGAGCAAATACAATAAAAAAATAAAAATAAATTTTAGAGGAATAAAGACAAAATTTGCTGATACTGGTAATAAAAACATTCATTTTAAATCCTGACGCCAATTGCGAATCCTTTATTTCAGCAATTTAAAATCCTAAGAGTTTTTATCTATTGATCTGATTAAAATATCGTTGAAATCTGTTTAAAACAAAAGTGTAATATTTTCATTATAAATAAAAAGCTCTCTTCAGCTTATTGAAATTCTTTACTAACAGCCGTTTTTCCATAAAATTTCCTCCTTTAAATAAAGGCTGATAAATTCATCGACTTAAAATGCCATTATGCGAATTAGTTTTTTTACCATTGAAGTAAAATTTCACTTAAAAACAATGAAATCAATGTATTTCCTTCACAGAATAAATCTCTGAGCAGCATCACCCTAAATGCGGAAATATTTTGAAAATTAATCAAATGCTTAAATAAATAAAAGCCTATTAGTTGGAATTTGAGAATGAATTCTCGTGCTATAAGTCAATATGAGTCACGTTTGACTAAATTTTTTAGAACAAAATGAAAGAAAGGAATTTTTACATTTTATCAATTTGATATTTACTTAATATAATACAGGGTTTTTACAGCATTGTCTCTCTTTAAGTGGAGTTTTATGAGCGCAAAATCAATTGTATATCAATAATTACAGCGAATTTTGGAACGAAATTAGATGCACATATAGGAAAAGGTACACTGGATTGAATTTAGTAATCTCGATTCCTGTAATTGGAAAATTCTGAAATAATAATTAATTAACTATATTTTTAACTCGGTTTATTAATTTTTTGACCTAAATAAATTTACCTGCACTAGTAATTTCCACCATCATCAATCTCGTGAAGTAATAAATAACAAAAGAAATAGGTCTGTTCTATTATTTTTGTTGAAAAATGCATGGAAGAAGGAATTTGTATACGAAAAATATCGTATTAATTAAGCATGCCTTTGCTAATTCGTAATTTTTATTGTTTTATTATTACAATAAAACATTAATAATTTTACACGAAAATCTTTCTGCATATGTAAATAGGTACATATGTGAGAGTTTACGATTTTAACAGGCTTATAGTTTTAAAGTACATAAATACAGGGTGGTTATGATTAAAGTGCAAGTGTTTGGAGGACTGTAAAAGATGGAGTATGCTGAAGAAGTTTGGTATATGTTAACTTACCACATGGGAAAATGAATTACATAATAAGAAATTTAAATAAATTTTTTCTGCAATAGATGGTGTTGTAGATAATTAAAATGTTGTTTATGCTTCCTGCTATGTGAAAATGAATACCACTTCAATTTGAAAATCATAATGATGATAAAAGTCATGTATCTTTGAGCAATAACCATGATTTTGTCAAAGGTAGAACATTGTCCGTTGATAAAATGTTATTACCAAAATAATAGCAATTATAATGCTTCTTTGAAAGAATATCACCGTCTTAAAGATTTGAGAAAACGATCGATGTCTGTGAATGGCTTAAAGAAAATGAGTAATAAATTTAAATCTACATGAGAACATGGTGGGATCCCTGGAATAAGAGGGAAAAGATCTGTAAATCAGGAAGTGGAAGAGATTTGGGAAGCAATTAATTCAGGGTTAGGGGATCAGCTATTTGTAAGCGCTGGAAGGATTTCATTAAAACCTTGGCTGACAGTACGTAAAGTCTTGCGCTACATTTTAAGACGATATCCGTATAATATGAAAATTTTGCTGTATTTGCAACCAGACTATCCACAACAAAGTATTGATTTTGCCAACTTCATTCTTACCAAAATTGATGATGACGAATCATGGATTCAAAAGATTTTATGGACTGATGAAGCACATTTTACTTTATTTGAAGCACATTTTATTTCATTAACACCCATAACTGTAGAATATGGGGCTTATCCAACCTGCATACTGTTTTTCGGGAAGCATTTGTTACAGTTTAGTGTGGTATGACAGGGGATTTCGATATTGATATTTTTTTTCGAAAATTTTACATCAATATTGCTAATTTGCTGCACCATAAAAAGCCCTAGTTGCACTCAAAATTGAGAAAATAATGTGATATCTCCTTTGCAAGAAATAAACTGCCCTGATTCAACAATATTCATGCAAGATGGAGCACCACCTCATATTGCTCATTGTGTTACAAAAAGGCTTCACCAAACATTTGGTGAGGATCGTATAGTTAGCAGATGTTTACAAAATGCATGGCCACCTCATTCACCTGATTTGAATCCGTGTGATTTCTGGCTGTGGGGACATTTAAAAAATCGCATCTACAAGGAAAACCTAACTATATTGTTGCTTTAAAAGCAGCATTACTAGACATGCTCTAGAAATTCAGCAGGAAACATTACATGCTACTGTGGATCACGTGGTCCTGCGTCTAAAGCATTTGACAGGATCTGTAGGATCCCATATTGAATAAATATTGCAATACGTTACATATTTCATATTTCAACAAAGAAGTATGTTATAATTACAATGAATAAATATTGGCAAAAGCCTCCTATGACAAAAGGTTGAACTATATTTTTTATTGTATAATTCATTTCTCATGTTGTAAATATAACATATACCAAATTTCTTTAACATTCTCCTAGTAGTTTTTCTTTTACAGTCCTTCAAACACTTACACTTTAATTATAAACACCCTTTAGCTCTATTCGAATGAAGCATTCCATTTTGAGAAAATTATCGATAGAATTGCCAATTTTCTTACCTAATAGGGGCCTTCCTTAGCTATAAATTCTCAAGTTTCTTTACTTTTTCTTGTGTTAAAATGTGAATTAAATGAATGATACAATTAAGAAACTTTTATCATAATATTAATTATCAGTATTTATTACCTGTTGAAGAAATTTGTGGTCCTAATAAAATATAAATGTAATTTCAGAGCTCACAAAAATCTAGATTTCAAAAAAATGTTAATGATTTTTTTCAATTGATAAAAAATTATATTAGAAATTTATTTCTAATATAATTTTTTATTTAGTATAATTTATGCACTTTATTAACCAAAAGTTATATGTTTTCTATTACTAATCTCATTTTGTAAATCATCAATGATGAACAAAATCTTTTTAGGAATAAATTTTCTATATCATATGCCATCAGCCTTAGGAACATCATAAATATTATATTTAGAAAACTTAATGTATCTGTCCTTATAAAATTCGTTAAAGGCGTTTAACTATAGCTAACGAAAATCAAGTACAATCCGGTAAAAGATCATCATGATGTGTATCACATGAATATCCGGCCATCATGCATCACTAAGGCGGATTCTGCGTTTCCTTGAAATAGGCTCTATTCCCTACGAAGGAAACTTTCTACTATACGACTCATTAACTGGAAAAGGACCATTAAGCATTCAACCCTCTTGGAACCGAAAACCTATCACTAATCCATTAATTTCTCATATTTGTATTGGTCACATGCGGCAATATAGTTAACAATAAAACTAACAATGATTATACTGCTTAAAGAGTTTGCATTCTAGTTAAGATTAATTACCCAGTGTTAGAAAAAGTTTTGTGCAGCTTATCTAATGATTAGAGACCACTAATTAAACCAAAAAGTTATGACTGATTGAAAAAGTAATTTGCAAAATCAGTTGTTATTGTTAGTTTACATGAGCGTTGGAATTAAGGCAAGAGAAATCAGCCTAAGATAATACTTGGTGGGAATATGAACGAGGATTTTAAACAATAAAATGCAAATTCGCTTTAAAAAATTGAGCAGACAAGTAAATTTTAAGGAAATAAATCTGGATTATTTCTTAGTTAAACAAAAGTCTTTTAAATGGTAATTAACATAAAAACAATTAAGTATATAAAATCAACGATGAACTTCATTTTAATGAGCAACAATTTTTTACGATTTTCAAGGAAGACATGTTTAAAAAGGCTTATATATAGCTGGAAATATATTTTGGAATTAAATTAATTATTTATTTTACAGTGTAATTCGGGAGAAATATTTAATAGTAGAAAATTATGAACTAGTTTGAAAAGAGTTTTCATTTTTAAAATTTAACCTTAATTCAAGTAGCATTTATTAATTAATTTTAGAATTCACTATTAGATTCAAAAACATTCATTTAATATTAATAACTGAAATTTGAAGGAAACGTTACCAAATTACCTTTTCAGATTGCAAATACTACTATAAAGTTTCTTTTTTTTCTTTTAATGCGTGCAATCATAGAGTGTATAAAATCTTAGAGAGCTGTGAAAATAAAAACGAAAGAAAATAATTTTAAAGTTTGAGCAGCATTTAATAAGTTATTTCCATTACGCTAATAAATCATTCCAGTTTTACATAGTATTTATTTAATCGCTAAAAATTTTTGTTTTACCAATTAACTAATGAGTCATTTCGGTTATATATTTTCTTTCGGAATTTTTTTAATGTTCAAATAATAAATTTCTCCAGTTTTATGATATTAAAAAATTTAGAACATTTTTAATTTGCGGCAATATTTAAGCTGACATTTTATTTATCGAAGAAACATTAAAATGGATTTTTTTTACAAGTATGCGGTATTTTGATGATGAGACTTTTAAATACTTAACCTCAAAGTTTTCTGAAATCCAATGAATCACTATCTGTTTTTCAAAGTATTTGTTATTTTCTTTTGTCATGAGTAAAAATCCAATTTCTCTCTTCTGTTATAGTTGCAATTTTTACTAGTAGAACTTTCAAGAAATATCAAATATATGTTCTGTTTTCTTTCTAAAAATTTGTAAATCTACATGATTTGTAAGAGAATCTAAACAATTACTTAAGTATAAATGCACCAAAAAAAATGATAGTTCTAAACTTGCTCTACTTCTTATAAATGAAATAACGACAGAGATGAGAACAAAAACGAATAAAAAGATTTTTCGAAAGAACATTTTTAAAGAAGTACAGGGCCTCATACTTTGAAATCCTTTTCTGTATCATATCATTGATACAAAAAATATCATAAATCGTATCTCATTTGATCTATTTTTAATTATTTTAAATGGAAGAATAGAGGTATCGACTATGCCCATCTCAAAAGAAGAAGTACAGGGCCTCATACTTTGCATAATTTGAAATCCTTTTCTGTATCATATGGTTTATACAATAAAATATCATAAATCATTTGATCTATTTTTAATTATTTTAAATGGAAGAATAGAGCCCATCTCAAAAGAAGAATATCATCAAAGATCATACTCTGAAATATTTTTACAAAAAAAGGCTCATTTTGGTTATGGAAAATTTTACACCATTAAAATTTTATATATATATATATATATATATATATATGTGTGTGTGTGTGTGTGTGTGGTTAAAATTCCAGTTTAGATTATTTCAATCAGAGTATCACGCTTTTAAAGTTTTGTGTTATCAAATATGATTTTGATAAAAATGTAATAAAAAATTAAGAAAACCATAAAAGTATATGAGTTAAAAATGTATTCTTAGACTCCCCCCCCCAAAAAAAAGACGTACTACCATGAATTAGAGTAACTATTAACCCTTTATTTACCGAATTATGTTGCCATCAATTTTTCAACTTCATTTTGCACCAGTAGTTTAGTTTTCTTGCAGAATAATCTCAGGGAACCCAAGAAAAATGTAATTAACAGAAATATCTTAATAATTACTAATAAATTAAATATTTTTAATTCCTACTTTTAGCCTATATTAACTTCATGTTACTTGGGTTACATTATCCGTGTTCTTTAGAATACAATAATTAAAAATAGTCAGTAATTATAGTAAAGATATACGCTAGATTTAAATGTTACTTTTCAGTACTGTCAGTAAATAAAGGGTTAATCTATACAACAATGTTTGCTATGCAAACAGAATATTAAATATATAGATAAGGTAGAAATTACAACAATTTTTTAACAAATCGAAAATGTTAGTAGAATGTAATTTTCCCCTGCTGAAATTCTATTTGACTGCTTTGAATACTGATGTAAGCTTAAAAAAGACAGCCTGGTTTGATGTGATGGCTTACATATGATTTTACAGCTACATATAAAAACTATAAAATAAGATATATTTATTATTATTTATCCTCAGAAAATTTAAACGTTTACTGTGCTTTTGAAAGGAAACTTAAAGACATCTCAATTTGTTGTCCGTCTTTATTATATATGAGGAGATCAAAACAAAATTCTTAAAAGTGTGCAACTCAAAAAACAACAACAAAAGACTAAGTTTATAAAGTCTCAATAAATATATTGAGAATCCCCCCCCTTTAAAAATACATAATATAAAACTCTAAATAATTATAAATATGATTACGATTCTTTAAAATTTTAGAGCGTATCATGAATGACCATTAATATGAATGAGATGAATCCTGAAAAAGCATGTAATATAAAAAAAATTAAGTCAATTCCTACTTAGGTCAACAAAGAAAAACTTTATATCAATAACTTTTTATTAAATAATTACAATTAATATGAATATGTATATTCATATAACAGAATTACAATATTAAGTGGCAAAAAACGAATTTCCTTGCTATTTTCCATTGTCCTGTCGATATATAATGTTAACTATGATTCTTTTCTTTTTTTTCGTTTCTAATTTATGAAGCTGATGCAAGAATTGAACTCGCCGTCGAGGGAAAAATACTGAAATCCTTGCATTTTTACCAATTGACCTACTGCCTGTTGATTTCAATTTTCATTACAATTTGCTAAAGCTCTAAAGTATTAAAAATTAATTAATTAAATTAAATTAATGAATTAATATTAGAAATAACTGTATCAACAAAAATTTAAAACTGTATTTGGACTTGAGTGGATGAATAATAACAATTGAACAAATAATTTATAACAATTGAATATTTGTATAAGATATATAAATAACTATATATGTTTAGGGAGAGTGTTAAGTAAAAGTAGGAATTGCATAAGCAGGAAATATCCATTTGACATGAAAAGTTACTGTATAAACAGTTGATTCTTCTTATAACCATTTTCATTTAATTTTTATTAAGTTTATGGATGGACAGTTGTTACGGATGGATAGTTATTGATTTATGCAACTCTGAATAAGTCATATTTATTTATGTACCTGTTAAACATACATCATCAGGAAGCAGTTATTTTTTTAGTGGCAAAAATTAAAGAAGTTTCCTTTTGAAACAGATTTTATTCTAATTCAGAGAGATTCAGGATCACTTTCTTTCTTAATAGGAAATTCATTACCTGTAGAAATGTTATTTATGTCAGTTCTTCCCTTTATTTTTATGTCATTTCAAATTACGATTGTTCTCTTGATAGAATGGGGAAAATATTAATATTTCATTACCCAAGCTTTTTTTTTGATAATCAGAATGAAATTCTCTCACAACAGTTTGAAATACAACAAAAAAAAATGCTTCATCAATGGATTTTAAAGAATTGCTTTATACTCTTTTTGCCCATTACCATTTCAAATTTATCAATTTTAGATTTATACAGACTGTTAAAAAGTATGTGTATATGTGTGCTTAGATTTAATTTCTCAGATTTCATAAAAGCCTTAAAACATATAAATTCAGATTTGTAACTATTTTTCTACAGGTAATATTATAGATAAATGCAACTATTCGGTCTTGAGATATTCGGGATAAATATTTTCAAACCAAATTCCTTGAAAATATTCCGATCAAAAATAATATCTTCATTGCTTTAAGGTTTTTTTTTGGAATCATATTAATTTCAAATCAAATTAATATTGTGTAATCAATAACATAGTTGATTATGAGTAAAAATCTCTGCTTAGAAGAATGCATTATAAATGGGAATATTTAAGTCATAAAATAAAGCTAATGCTTTAAAATGACAAGAATCTTTTGTTTATAGTTTTTTTGGTACTTAAATATAATACTAAACATAACTTTTGGATTATCTTTAAAATATGTATTTAGCTTTCTTTTTTTGATTTATTTGTGATAAAGCACTTTTCCCAAATAAATTCTAAATAATTCTTTTCTGATTTATTAGCTGCTCAGTTTTGTTTTCAGAATTTGCAGAATTTATTAAATGTCCTTGCTTTCAATTCCTAAGAAGACCACTCAGACAGAAGCAAGTACATATAGTAAAATACGAAGAAAATATCCTAATGCTGATCACGTACCTATCTTTATATATAATGAAGTCTTGTCTACACATTTTTTGTAGAGAAAATTATTGATTTTCGGCTCATAGAGAGCCAGTTCATTCATCAGGAGATCAATTTGTAATTTCTTGTCCATTCGTGGTAGAAATGCTTTTCTTGAAGTTTTACATTTTATTTTAGAAAAATGTTGGATAACAAATTTTAAAGATTTATTTTAAAATTTTCTTTTTTCCACTATGATTTCTGTACAAATGTCAGAAAATTATTGCTTTTAAAATCAACCATAAACTATTAGATTAATCAAAAATATTCAATATTATTTCAAAATTTTTCAAATATTTAATTCATTGTGGAACTGATAAATTATTTATCTTGAAAAAGAAGCATTTAGTTACCATTCTAAGATATCTCAGCCACATTAAAATATATACATTGACCTTTCAAGGAATTCTGTTTGAGATAATTATTACTAGGCCAAAAAACTATTCTCACCCGGCATAAGGAAGTCCATTAGAATCTTAAGTATTTTTGATGTATGATAATTCAGAAATAATAAGATATTTTCGCTGCATGCCAAATTTGTTGTTTAATGGAAATGAAAATATGTATTTTAAAACTATGCACGCATCAATTTTTGAAAAAGAGATATGAAAATATTGCACCAGTATTAAGAGTTATTTGCTAAGCAACGAATAAGTTTGGTCCAGATAGACACCCATTGTAAAAATTAAAATTTCTAATAATAACTGACAAAAATCATATTGCAAATGTCTTTTATAGAATTTTACAATGCAGTTAATAAAACAATTATTAATAGTTTTTTCGTAACAAATTTTATATAATTTTTCTTATGTTTAAGAGTATTTTCCCCTTTAAAAAGAAAAATGGCACAATTTTAGAAAAAAATATGCATATATAATATAAACGTAGAAAATTCTATTTAATTCGAAGTGACATTTTTTGAAAATCTTGCAAAAATTATAAAAAAGGGAAGATATGCTTTCAGTCATCTCTTAAATGGAATAATGTTGATATTGAAATAATATTTTAAATATTAATAACATTTCCATAAAACTTCGAATTTTAATTATGCAAGAATAGGTCGAAAGTTAGACATTAGAAAAGTGTATATTTTCTAAAAGTTTATTATGATGTAATAAAGAAAAATTGCATACATAAAAGTGCATATGAGCCATTTACACATTTTAAAGAAGAGATAACTGCTAGTTGAATATTATTCCGCCTAGAGTAAAAAGTATCGCTGTCGAAAACGCTTAAAGAATTTTATGATTTTTAAGAAAGAATTTCAGAAAAGTTATGTTACTATCCTCCAGATTTAACTAGCTATTACAACTGAACAAAAGCGATGCACAAGCCTATTTCAGGAAATTTTACCCACTTTAAACTTTTCTTGTCCAAGTTATGAGCAACGAAGATTTCATGATGCTGCCCATAAATATTATGGGCAGAGTAAAATTTTCACAGTCTATAATATCTCGCAGATCTCGCAAAATGTTTTCTGCACTGCATAATAAAAGAATTTTTTCTTTTGTAGTTCGCCAACAATTCTGCTAATGTACACCGAAGTAACGAGAAATTATTTTGGACCATCTTCGTCGTGACTTTGCATTTCAAAGTTGAAACTAAGTAGGCATAATTCTCAGATTTATTATAAATAAGCTAGAAAAGCTATGCTTCTAGTTATTTGCAATCATTCCGAGTTGAAAACTTCGGTGCAAGTGATATTCTTGTCGAAATGAATCTTCAAAAGCGAGTGACTGAAATAAATGTTACTTGAACTAATGAGGGACCTTACATTATAATTGTAATCATATATAGAATACAAAATGATTGAAACTGAAGTTTTCCAATCAAAATAATACTATTATCAGAGAAGGGCAAACTTTTATGTTAATAAAGTAAAATTCCACATATGGCATCGTGTGCATAAGAGAACATATGAAAATTGTTTCTCAAAGAAAAGAAAATGCTAAAGTTATAAAAATTATTTCGTATTTGCAAATATCGAATAGATAAATTAATTAAAAAAATCAATTTAATTTTAAAATGTACGAATGCTGCCAATATGAAACGTGCTTTGGAATAAATAAATAATTTTTTGGCACATAAAATTCTCTCTTCGTTTATTTTATCAAGCCTTCAAGCTGTATATTGGCTGTTTTTCAATGCTGAGAACAATGTCATAGTTTTTATGCCACTTTTCGAGCTTTCATGTATGATCAACATGATGATGCTTGAACACCAATGACGATTTAACATCAAACTAGATCAAGCGGTTATTATCTATCTGCATGCTATAATATCAAAACTTTTTAGTTTCTTCTTAATAAATTCAACTACCTAGTCTATTTTTACAATTTCTTGATATTTTCATATAGCTCTCAACTTATAGAAACCTTAATATTACTTCAGTTAATTTAATATATTCTTTTGTGTATAGTATTAAAGAGAAGTAAAAATACTAAGATGATAAGTTAGGTTTTACCTAGAAGCTTTTGAAGTTTTGAAAAGTTGATTAAATTTGTTAGAACTCAAAATAATGCAAATTTCAAATAACTTTAGTTTGACAAATGTTAAGTTTCTGTTTGTTTGAAACTCAAAGTTTTGAAGGTGTTCTAACATTTTTACTTCTGCTGGACTCATTATTCTGGGGCGTCAAGATGAATTGTACAAACTTGTTAGAAGCCAAAATATTTATTTTGCGCAACACTAGTTTGAAAGATTCTTTAAACTGGCTTAGTATATGTGTCATATATGACAGTAGCAATATTGCATATAGAAATGATGTTAATAAATACTTGAACAAAAAGCAAAACATTTATAAAGCATATGACATTTGTTGAATTTTTATTTGAATATTTTCATAATTCTTTTCGTCTTTAGATTCAAACAAAGAAAATAAAGTTTACATAAAATACATGTGCCTAATTTTGAGAGCAATGATTAATTTTGTGGAGTCAGATACCAAAAGATGACTGATTTTATAGATAAAGGTAACTTCTCCAAGTTGCACAAAGACTTTTTGACACAAGTATTGATTAAGTATTTTAAGTATTATTTAGAAGATAAGGACGACTCCCGAACCTGCAACTCAATTCCAAAATTCCCAGCTACGCAAAAGTGCCTTCGTCTGACACGCAATGACTCTTATACTTATAATGAAATCCCATTGACTGCTATTACAGGATACTATGAAAATTCCAATTTCAATAACGAAGTATATCAATATACACATCACTAGAATATATTTCTAATTTCGAACTCATTAAAAACTAGTGCGCAATACACAAAATTTAAATTAAACATGTAATAACAAAGTTTAAGCTAATTTTAATTGAATTAAGTTTGAAATTGGACTGCTTACTTGATTTGCTATTTAAAATAATAACATAACTGCTCTGTAACCTAATGGAATGAGATTCTGTCTAAAATGCTGGCTAAAACTGGATATGAAGATGTAGATTTGAAAAAAATATCTGATTAATAAATTCAAAATTAAAAGAAAGAGTCGCCCATGTAGTGAATTTCTTCAACAATATTGTAATAAAAATTTCAGAGAGAAAAATCTGAAATTTATTTAAGACATAAAATTCTTTCCTTGAAAATAGTTAATTTGAAGTGATTCTTAAGTCCTGATGCTTAGGTAAAGAATATTGAATGTACAAATAATTTAAGTAGTTGATAATAGGAAAGTAAACTCTAAAATGTTGTTTGCAAGAAAAGAAGAATGAGTTCAATACTTTTATTTTTTTGCAACGAAGACTTTATTTAAAAAAGGTGCAAATGAACTAAAAATATCTGGTACTTCAAGGCACTCACTAGTGTGAAGTTTTTATTTAACTGACAGTGTGAATGGGATCAAAGCGATTTCAAGATTCCCAACTTGCCAACACTTCCACTTAGAATTTCACTTTCAGAAACAAAAGTGACAAGGAAAACAATCTAGAAACTTCACCCAACGAATAAGCGTTTGTTCAAGATATTACAAGTATAAAATAGCTTAAGGAAAGCGTGTTGCAGTTTAGAAATTGTCTTATGGCCCAAATACTCATGCCCTGAAAGAGATTCTGCTGAATTAGTCACTGATAGTGACTTAATAGCTTACAGTCGGAACTACAATAATTCATTAAATGAATTATTGAATAAAATCAAGAATTATCAGTTGAGTAATTTGAAAAATGGATTTTTTTATTGTTTGAGTTGTATGCTTTCTGAAGAAATGCAATTAAAGGTAATTTCCTTGTTAGATGAAACTATATGAATAATTTCATAGATAAGACACTTGTTTTCATTCCTGACAACTTCATTTCTTAGCTGCAATGTTTTAATAGTAATTTTCTCTTTCGGAAGACTTCTAAAAATTTACACTCCAAATAATTTGACTTTTTGACAATGAACGCAAAAATCTATTAATCAACTATTACGTATTTTGGCTCAGACAGAGGTTAAGAGCATGAATATTATTAGAAAGAATTGATGGAATGCCTTAGCTACATTTACTCACGTAAGGCGAAAATACATTTAAAGAAACTGAACAAGATATGCTATGTTGCAAAAGAAGAAGTTAACCACAGTGCAGCTGAGCAATTTTGATGAAATTTTGCGTCAATTACTGTACCAAAATGATTGTAATTTCTTATCTTACTAAAGTGAGGCTTCCATGACCAATTTGAGCTTTTTTGCTATTCCTAAGTTCTTTAACCATCATATCAATTAACAAACTCAAAACAAAAGCTAATTTGCCAAGACACTGTAAAATCTCAGGAGAATTTGAAATGTGTAGTCGAAATCATGTGGCGCATTAATTTGTTGGGAATCCATTGCGCTTTTAGCATGAGAAAGAAGGATCTCAGAGTCATTGAATAATTGCATATGGGTTGACACAAAATATGCTTGTTTTAATGTTCGCAAGATTATAATATCAAAAAAGTCTCATTATTTACTGGGAAAAGATTACGTTAATGAAAGATTATGCTGCTTATGGATGGATGTCGCTTATTCATAATATTGAATCCTAATTTCAAAGAGTATATTGCAAACTGAGGAGATACAAGTCTGCTTCAACGTCAACAATAAAATTATAATAGATATATTTTAAAGTGGCATGCTTCTAAAGTAATTAATGGAAAAATACTTTTAAACTTTTGAGCAACAATTTTATATAAATCTATTCATGATTATCATAAACACATTTTATGTAGCTTCATTACATTTTGTACATTTTCTGTTTATTGATTATAACACAAAAAATTGAGATATTCATAATGTTTTAATCACAATCACGTGGATAAAAATACTCATCATGTGGTATTTTTTAATGTAATGAAGTTCATATCAATTTAATGCTTCTATAATAAAGAACTTATGACTCATAAAACGAGATTACCAGGAAAATTTTATGTCTGCACACCGGAAAAAGCTTTATGAAGCCATGTTGTTAAGTTAATTTCATTTTGTTATATATCTTAGTGAAATATCGAATTTTCTCAAGCTACTGCCTTCCATTTCTATTCATATTACAATATGAATATTCAAAATACTTTATTGATAGTAACTTTTTCATTTGTTGTATTTAACAAGAACAAATTTAAAGAAGTGCTGGCCTCGATCAATGCAGCTTTCATTAAGTAGCAAGTTGGAAAGTCAATTATC
Organism: Argiope trifasciata; assembly: GCA_026543055.1. Classification (NCBI taxonomy): domain Eukaryota; kingdom Metazoa; phylum Arthropoda; class Arachnida; order Araneae; family Araneidae; genus Argiope; species Argiope trifasciata. The sequence goes on from JAPMOQ010043034.1 coordinate 2,664,898, forward strand.
GCTTCATTACTTCAAGACCTTTTTTCAAAGCTGCTTATTCATTTTAAGATTACCGATTAATTGATTAGAGATTAAATCATAAAACATATTAGAAGATAGAAATTTTTTTCTGCATGTAATGTGAAGTTTATTTTTATAATTTATTAATACCACAATACTCATAATTCGTAAATTAAGATAGATTGCCTTGTGTATTTGGATAGTAATGATTTTCGAAAAGCACAGATTACAAGTTGGAAATGAAATTTATAAATACCTGAATACAATCATATTGCAAATCGATTTCCAGTTTTATTAAAACAATAATCGAAGAAAATTACCATAAAAATGTTATGTTTGAAAATAAAAAAGAAAATAGAAGATAAGAACTAGTTTTATTTTATTAAAATTTTTTTTACTTTGATGTTTTAATAATTTTCAAGTGATGATTTTTGTGGTGTATTTCTCCTTATTAAGAAGAAAACTGTTATGGTTTTACAAGTTAATTAGAGAATTTTGTCATTAATGATATGATTGCTAGTTCAATTGCTATTACTGTCTTGATTTCAACTCTTTCTCATATGCGAAGGCATTTGAACTATGGCCAACTTCAAAGACTGATTGAAATACTTAAGTTCAAAAAAACGAAAATAGCAAAATATTTATTTTGAGAAAGATGAAAATCCTCTTTTAACATCATTTTAGCTTGATTGTTTGATGTGGAGTAACTAATAATAAACCTATATTAAAGATTAAATGAAAATATACTCTGAATCAATGGTCTTCATCGAATCAAGAATCATATAAAATTTTTCTGTCATACTTGTAGGAATTAAAACTACGATGTTGTGATGTTACCAGCAGTTTAATGTTTCACTGAAACAGGAGAGCTAATTCGATTCGTCAACTGACAATTGTTCAAAATTTCTTCAACGATTTTGCTTTTGTGTGTGGGGGGAATTGAATAAATCCCCTCGGAAAGAAACCTATTTGACTGTTTCATCAAATGCAACTTTGACAAGTGGATGACAGATTTAGAAATTGGGATTCAATAACATGAGAATAAATATGTTTTCAAAAGATTGTGAAAGCACATGTACTAAAGATAGGTATCATACATATACAAATGACATAAGAGTAAATCATGGATGAGACCACATGGAAACTTACTAATGCAGACCACCTAAAAATAATACTTGAACTTTTCGCTTTTGTAGACGGATTCAATATGGTAATCGATGATTAATTATTTAATTTATAGGACGCTGTATTAAAAATATTTTTAATAACTTCTTCAGATGCCAAATTAAAAAATATAGATATTTTAGAATTAAAATACCTTTGAACAGAACAATGTTAGGAAACAAAATTGGTTATAAAAAGATTCCAAGTTTCGGTGATATGCATTTCAAAACATGAGAAAATCAATATCAGAGAAAAAGATAAAAATTTAAGGAAAAAAATTATTTTATTTTATTTTAAGATATTTAATTTTTTAAGGATATTTAATTTTTGTAAACTTTAAATATCTTATTCCTATAGACATTACATTAACTTAAATACGGATGATTATGACAACTGTCCTTAAGTATTTCAATTATATTACAAATATCACTATGCATTACGTATGCGGTTACATTACTAATGAACTCTGTGCATCATGGGAGCAAAATATTTACAACTGTCATTCTATATAGGCACTTTTTGATTCATTTGTTTCCCTATTTTTTGTGATGGATACCATAGAAATTTGAATTCTCCCCAATACTTTGAATAGAGATTCAGTATTAGATGGATACTCTTTTGAAAAGTTGACAAATAAAGTTAAGAACATAAAAAGATACAATGATTTATAAATACTAGTATGTAAAAAATATCGAATGATTTTAAGCTTCCTTTAAATAAAACTTCTTTACCTGCACTGGAGTCCTTTGGAAAGATTTATATTTTGAAAGAAGAAGCTAACTAAGACCAATTATAATGTGTACTTTTTTCATTGGATGAAACTGTACATAAAATATATTTTCTCTTATATAATTTTCAATTCAATCATTTGCAAACGTTCTTTGAAAAGCATTTTTACATCCATCAGCCAAAGATTGCAGAACCAAATAAATTTTAATCACCTGCTTCAATGGAAAAAAAAACCACAAAATATGTTAGCATATGTGAAAAAATAAATCCTCGATTGAAGGCCATTAAGTCAACCTCAAAAGAATTACGATACCAAAACGGAAGTTTAAAAGAAGAAGAAATATGACGGGATTTCAAATCGAATGCTTGAATGGAAACCTTTTTTTCTGATTGAAGAGGTACGAATAATGCTAAGTTGATCTTAAGTATACCGGAAAGCAGGTCATTGTTGAGTTAAAAGATGACTTCTCAATATTTTTCGAGGGTAAAAATAGTCAACTTTAGAATGAAAATAAATCATATTTTTTTTATAGCTATTCCTAAGTTGAAAATGAAAGAAAATATTTTAAAGGCGTGTGAAAAGTAATAAAGCATCGGAAGGAAAAATGGAAAAGAATGGTACATCCCGGGAAAATGTGGTAAAGACATCCATCGATTTTCTGTCATTGACGTGAAAAGGAAACTTATCGTTGATGGCCTCAGCACTGACATTTGGTAGGCCCTTTGTTTGCTTTTCAAAAAATATCACTGAAGAGGAACTGACAACAGTTTAAGGTTTTGGATACACCAATTTATACCATAATGATGTAAATCGAAAAAAAAATGGAGCTTAGGAAACAAGTTTAAAGTTATATTTATAATCCTGAACAAAAGGCTTGGTTTTGAAAGAACTGAATGCGGTTTAAAAAAATGTAAACGGAATAAATAAAAGAGTTGCTGGGTATTTAGGGAACAAATAGTTTTATTATATATTTGCTGAGCTAGAGTTCCTTAATGCCACGCAGTTTTTTCGCATTTTGAAAGGAAAAAAAACAAACTTGCATCAGTTATTTTCATACACAATGATATTTAGGTCAATATTATTTCGTTCTGTACTATAAGTTATTTTTAGAAATATAAATAGATTATTTGGCATTTGTTTTTAAGAAAAGCTTTGCTTTAAAGACAATATACGCCAAGTTATTGACATTTCTGTTAAAGCAACCTCCCAAATCATTGAAAATTAATTTGTCACTTATCCGTTTTTGTAAGGGTTTAGAGAATTTTTTTTTTTGGAAGATCATTTTCAGATATGAGCATTTTTGTTACAGTTACACCTTTTCCGTCATATTCTTATTTTTGGAAAACAATGAAAGTGTGATTTAGAACATTGAAACTACTTCATATCCACAATCTGATAGCTCTCTGTTAAGGTATCTTTTTTTCGAATGGTGAGCAACAAAATGTAGGATTTAAGGTCTTATATATTGCTCTACTGTATAAAATTTGAACTCATTTTTTCGGATTAGCATTTTTATTTTCCTTGGTTTCAAATATTATGTGTAGGGCGAAAAAATGGGAAAAGATTTCATGACATTATTATAGAAGATCTAATTAAGATAAATTCAAAAGTTAATCTAAGGTAAAAACTGATAAATTTCTACACCAAAGATAACATTATATGAACTCGTTACCTTTATTTAATAGAATGTAACACACTATGCCAATATACCCACTTCGTTTTTCTCTTGCAATATTTTTTTTTGTTTATTTTTATATATAGAGTTGTTGTAGATTAAGGTTATCCGAAAACAACAGGCAATTATATTTTCCAGCAATGCTGTAAGGTGATCAGGCAATGATGTTGGCCTATAATTCATTTGATTAGTTAATGACGGAATAAGCTTCAAGGTTGTTCAGATACAGACGTGGAATTAAAAAAAAAAGATATAAAAATTTAGCCATGCAAATTTATTCTCCGCAGAAAATTTACAGTAATAATTTGGCATGCATCAATATGTTTTTTTATTTCGTCTGCCAATACGGCTACTAAATACTATTCTTTATATATATGCTTAAGTGCAGCCTTTCTAAATTCGTCTTAGAATATACTTTTAAAGAAAGATTGTAACGCAATCTGGATCTTATCCTCTTTAATACTCTATTTCCGATTACTAAATTCTTAATTCCAATTACTAATTCGAGACGTGACTAAATTCAGTTATTGCCCCTGATTAGTATGAAAGCTTTTACATTTTTACTCACATGTTGAAAACCTGGAGTGAGAAAATTAATGTTGGTTATTTGTAAGTTTGCTCATTTAAGTTATAAAGTAAAATGTTTGGCACTTAAATATGGCTAGGTGTTGAATAGAAAACATTGTTGCTGATTCCCTGATGGCGTTATTTGAAAAGTATGCCCCAATAATTTTTAAAAAATGTGAAAACTCTGTAATTTGCTCAATTTTTGTTTTAGAATGTGGATTACGTCTTTAATCGTTTGTATAATGGTAGTCAGTGAGGAAAATTTAAACTCTTCTAAGATTGAATACAGTAGTGGTTGAAACAACATAATGATTTTCTGGTTCCTTCGAAAACACCCTTTTAAAATGACAGAGAAACTTACGATCTTACTTCACAAAAGCAACATGCCGAAAAGATTACAGCAAATTGGAGCTTCGAAAATTAAATAATGTCATTAGGCGGAAAATATCATAGTGAATAAAACCCCCTTCGATCTTCGCTTTAGTGCTGCGCTAGTTCTGTAAATCATTCCCAGATAGGGTGTGACGTCAACGAAATATGGAACAAATGTCGACCATTGTTCACCATCTCACTTATATTTTAACCATGACAAACAAGTGCCAATAGATAAAAACACGCTTGTAATGGTATCCTTTTCTGTAAACACAGGGTGTTTTATTATACAAAGGGCGTGGATGGGAAACTCCCGTTTATTATTATTTTTCGGTCTTACGATAGATGAAGAACTACTGAAGGAAGGAAAAAAATTTGTGCTTAGAAGGAAACTGAGCAGATATCCTTGATTAGCTAAAAAAATCTCGGTTTGAAGTTTTTATTTGAAATCTAATAACTATCCAGGATTTTCCTTTGTATTTTACTTCAAGTGATATAATTAATTCTATTAATAAATAACCCCAGCTAATTAGTTAAAACTAATTAAAACAATTAACTCTGAAAAAATTGTTTATAAAGCATTTGCAATACATTTGTAGTTTTTCGGATTTAGCGTATAACAGAAATGCTGATTTCCTTTAATACTACAAATTTTTATTTATTCTCGACTTGGGACATTATAATTCCTGACAACCCAATTTATTTTTATTCTTTTAATCGGATTAAACGTTCCTCTTTCCTTCCAACACCTAAAATTTCTCCCGACAAGGGTGAATATTTTATGCACTTCTTCATCGCTATGCTGTTTTTGCATGCATTCTAATAAAATAAATTAGAAACCTAATATTTTGTTTTGTGAAAATTTTCTAATATTAATTAATCTAGAGACATATTTTAACGTTGCAAAATCAACTATTTTTCTTATTAGTTTCCTTCGATATCACTTAATTAATGAAATGAACATTTCTGTTGAAAATTTTCGACAATCATATATTTTTGAGATTAATCTTAAAAATGCTTAGACATAAACAAAATGTGCATTATTTAACAAATTATTTCGTTAAATAAATTTTAAACTCGCTTACAGATGTATTAATTAATTTTTCTGATAAATCCGAATGGCGTTCCATAATTCCTCAATTGTATTTAAACAAGACTTTGTTGTAGGCCTATTATTCTTTGTGGAGCTAAATTAAAGTGATCCTGATTTAAAGCAGAAATTTGGGGTTCTTAATAGTGAGTACTAAACGGCATACAGAAGGTGTATCGTTTATTTAGGCCTGGCGATATTTGTCTTGATTATCCAAAAGTTCTGACGTTAGTCAATGAAAATTTGGAGGGTTTGGTGTTATCCTTAACTACCGAAGACGATTAAACAAAACGAGGTATGTGTTTCAGATAGCATTTGAGTTTATAGTGTGAAATGAATCTAATTTGCTCATATACACTTTTTGAAATTAAGCTTGACATTTAACTCTCTGTAGTACAAATTAAAGTTTTATTCTGATAAAATCTTCCCTACATGTGTTTTTTTTATAAACAAAACAAAATGGTTCCATTCTTTTTTGCAATTAAAACTGAAAAAATCATGAAGTTTTGAACATCACTATTTTACTTGATTTGGGATCATTTCAATAGCTGCTCCAAGGAGGCTACCAATCAATGCATGGTTTAGTCTAAAATGATGAGATTCAACGCTCCATAATTCAGTTGCAAAGGAGTTAAATTTATTTATTTAAAATGCTAATACATCGAGAATATTTTAATGAATATAACTAATAGGACCAAGTGTTTATATAAAAATTCAGGCTCCGTAATTTTTCTGCAATGTAATTATTAATAAAAATGTAACTATGCTTACCATTTGGATCGTTTTCACAAATAAATGTATATTTTGGTTTAGTAATTAATTACGATTAATGAGAATTACAAGCTATTTTTATATGTACGATGGGTGTTTATAAATGTTCTGCGGTTAACTTTGTGGTTTCACACCGACCATACTTTTTTAAAATTTTCAGACGAGTTATTATTATTGTTCTTTAAATATCTTTGATGAGCACAATGGTTACAAATTATATGATAAATAAGGTTAGTGCAAGCTTACTGGAATGAGCAGATTTATTTTGTTCGGATTTTCTTTAGGATTTGTTTAGAATTACCATTAAGAGTACATCATGCTCTATTATACAACGGACCACATGAAATATTCGCAAATATTTAAAATTTCAGATAATCCCAAAAAAATTAAGATTGAGAGTATACTACTTAATTTGGTTTAAATTTGTGCAAACTCTTAATGAATAAAAAGCCTTTGTAACCAGCGTAAATTTATATTCTGTCAAAGCCAAGCAGAATATATTTATCATTTCTTGAGCAAGATGTTAACATAAATTAAATGCTCTATGAATAAGAAGTATTTCGGATTAATATTTTTAGAAAATATTAACTGCTCATATCACTACTTTTCAATTTTAGTGTTCAAGATTCAGACTTCATGATTTTGAAAAAATTGGAAACTACTGGCTGTTGTAGGTTAAGTTGTAAATTCAACATTCGTCTCTGAGAAAATTGTTTTACTGAAAGTGTACTCTGCAACGTATCAGTTACGCTATGTAATGCAAGAAATGCATAATTAAACCTTTTTCAGACTTGTAAAGGCTTCAATTCCAGAATAGTCATGCCCTACATCAAGATTACAGGTTACAAAATACTACGACGAATAAAATCCCTTAATTCTTTTCATAATTTAAGAGCGTTAAAATTTTCCATACAAAAATTTATTTCATTTTTTTTGGAAGTGATACGCTAATTGTAGTAATAGATTTACTTTCAAAATAGTATTTAGAAAAATACAAAATTCAGTCCAAAACATGCCACATGTCGATTTAAGTCGTTACCAATAAGTTTTATATCAATTTTCTTCCTTTTCCGGCTACATTCTTACTGTCTTGATACATTTCATTTCATTTCAAACATCAAAAATTACCATAAATTGATTCGGTTTTAATTCAATTTGTCTGATTCAAAGTCTCTCTGAATTGAATGCATTCATTTTTTTAAAATTTTGTAGCCGCATAATCGTATATATTCATTGTGTAAATCTATGTAATTGTCTGTTAGAGATAGGGAAATTATAGTTAAAATATTCTTTATATAAATCAAAATGAATGTTTGTCTCTTATGCGCGGTCATCCGATTGCGATGAAACTCCTTATTGCTTGCACTTACGGGAGGGTAATAGACATATCAAAATATATATGTATATATAGTAATATGATTATAATTATCTAATATATAAAAAATATTTTCGGCTCTATTTACCGCATCTGTTAACAAAGGGTTATTGTCAAAATAAGAAGACAAGTAAAGATGCTAAATTCAAGATAAAGGTTAATATTTCGCAGCTGTTGTAAGTAAATGCTGTGTAAATCTCTGAGGTAACAGCCTTATTAGAGAGTATGCGAGAAAATATTAGGAGAATCAATCCCATAGGATTGAAATTTTAATTTAAAATGGGAGAAAATTTATCGTTTTTTGCAGTATCTTCTTGAAATAATAGAAAATAAAATTTTTTGCATCATGTCAACTTAAAAAATTATTCATTCAACTATATCAACTAATTTAGGGCAGAAATATATTTTCTGTGTGGAATCAATTTTAAAACAAAATATTTAATGACATTTTCTAACAATAATCTTGAGAATTCTTAACGAATATTGAACGAAGATACAAGAAATAGTTTCTTCCCTTACAATTCTCAAAGAACACCAAGCATTACAATTCTAAAAGAATACATAGATCTATTATATAAAAAAGTATAATTGTTCGTTTGTTCTGTATGCGGTACTGTGATATTCAACCGATTTTTATGCAATTGGTCAAATTGCACTTCCACGAAGGTTAGATTTTAAAATTGATGCTTCACAATAGTTGAACAGTACATTCTATAGGAATTAATCGCACATATATCAAATAAAATAAAATGACAATGATTGATGTCAGTCAATGTGAGGGAAATGAAATTAAAAATACTTTGTGAAAGCTCTAATTTTTTCCTTCTCATTAATGAATAGTCTTCTAAACAGGATGATGTCTTTCAGCGTGCTCACTATTTAATCTGCAGCAAACCGCACATACAAAATTAAAATTATTACTGATGCCGTTCAAGGTAAGTTCTATATAATAGAAAATTTCCAGAATAAACAGTAATTTTGCTATCTATTAAGTGAATCTACAAGCAATATTTCAATTATACAAATGTGTATAGTGTGCGATAATACAAATGTATATGTTTCCAAATGTTCTTCATTTAATCGATCTAACAGTGCAACACTTAGAAATTAGCCAGATCGAGCTTCATACGAACAAACGAGGAACGGCAAAAGAGCAATTAAGCAGATTGTTTACAAATTGCAAATTCACCTGTTTAAGAGCCTCAAGATCAACATGGGACAAGAACCGAAAGACAAAGTTTACATGCTACCTGATCAAAAGTATCAGAATAAAAAAAAAACCAATATAAGACAAAATACGTCACAACTACCGTAAAAGAACATCGATTGGAGAAGATGTGCTCACTCTATGCATTCCCATTATTTCCCCAACAATCGTTTTAATTTTAAACGACCGCAGTTCCCCGATGGATTTTGATTCTAGATTACCGTCAACAAGGGGCAAGGTCAATCCCTTCAAGTGTACAGACTGAACCTAAAAAATCCATGTTTTTCATATAACTAGATGTATACTGGATGCTTGCGAGTCGGACAGTCAAGAAATTTGTTTCTACCGAAGAGGAAAAAAGATTGCCTACCCTAAAGCTCTTGAGTAATAAGGTAAAAATGAATAGAATAAATATTATTTACATTTCTCCTTTATATATCATTCAACTTTAATGAATGCATTCATTTCCGATAAGAAAACAAATGTTACTTTTTCAATAATTTTCAAACGATATTTTCAGAATGATTTTTTCTGTGGCAGCAATGTACCAGCTAGTGTTTAGTAAAATTTTTTTAGTTAAAAGCTTATAGTTAATTAGGTAAAAATATTTGTTGAAAAATTTAACTCTGAAAAGGAACTATGAAAACTATTTAATTATTCAAACTTAATTGGAGAGAGATGAAACTATAAATTATTTTTAATTTAATCAAAGTAAAGTTAAATAGGAATTTTTACACACGAAGCTTTATCTTAAAATAAAATTGATCATATAATAAGGGAAATAAAATGGAATCAATTATTTTTATTCACACATGGTTATATTGTGTATTGTTTGGTAAGTAAGACACCTTTGCTTAAATCTTTTTTTTTTTTTTTTTTTTGGCGAAAACTCTCTCACTACAAAGCATCATCATTAAGTAATGCCTACACTCTGTGTTTTTTAACAGTATTTGTAAATAATCAGCCTTTTTTCAAAAACTAAATTGTCCCATGTTCATGTTTCACATGCTTTATTCACTTTCTTCATCCGCAAGTTGGGGAAAAAATAAAAGCGGGACTTACTAATAGGCAGGTCAGAAGAGAACAATGAGAAAAGGGAGGCGTGAACGACAGACTTAAAAGAGTTTTACTCCGCCGAAACGACTCATATAGCAATAAATATTTGGAGGAAAAAAAGGCCCTCTTCTATTGAAAGGTAACTAGGATGGGAAAAAAAACCCTTCAGAAGATCCTCATGTGGCTCTTCTGAAATGGTTTAATACTTCACTTCATGATATTTAAAAAATTCTTATGACGAAACACGTATTTCTATATAGAAATGAGTGTAAGAAACTATAACTTTTTTTATTCTTATCTTTTAAAAAAGAATTATTTTTCATTTTTTGCTATAATACATATACATATTATATATATATATATATAATCAATCAAAAAACCATTAAATAATTAAAACCAAATTCCAGAATCATGAAATATTAAATAATTTCCGAAAACCGAAACTAATTATGTCGGAATCAAAATTAAACTACAAAAAGCAAACAAAAATAAAAGTTAAATAAAATAAAACCTTTTTATGAAACAAATCTAAATTAAAATAGTTTAATAAATGAAACAAAACGAAACTAATTACGGAAACGAAACTAAAAATTGGAATCGAAACTAAAAATTGTTTCTGATTCGAAAAGGATTAAAATTTGAAAATTAAAAAAAACTATCATCCTATTTAGTGAGCGCTAATGTAGCTTCTACTAAAATACAGAGTAATCTAAATAAATTAGTAATATAAGCCAATTAAAAAGGAAAACAACGTAATAAAAATTACAACAAATATAAATTTTATTTATCAAAATGCATGTATAATGCACTGCAAATAGCTAACTAGAAAATATTTGTTAACATTTAAGTAACATTACTAAGTAAATAAATAAAATAATCCGTCTTTTTGTTTAAATTAAGTCTCAATTTTCGGGGAAGAATGTTAGTAATAGTTAACATAGTTTTGATTAAAGGAGGGCAGAGCTATAATTAAATGTTTCTGAAATTATATATTAATAGTAGCTCTTACTAAGTCACTATATTTATTTCCCTAATTATTTTTATTTTCCACTTTTCGCCAAAATATTGATGATACTTGGATAATCAAATCAATTCTGCACCACTGAGGTTTAGGAGTGAAATGTTGTGAAGAAGAATCTGTTCTGTCTTCACCTAATTTATTTAATGCAACAAACGTTTGGAAATCCTCTCCTTGCTTTCTCACGAATTGCGATCTCATACATTATTAGATTACTCACGCCCACAGAATAAAGCAGAATGCATAAGTGGGTCACAGCAAACTCATGTTATAGAAATTGAAACATTTCCAAAAAACAGTATCAATGCTTCTGCGAATCCGTGTATAGTAAGCAAATTGGTTCATTTTGATTCTTTAGCAAGAGTGAATGCTTAGAAATAGATTTATAGCAAATTTAGAACTTTTATATCTTCATAATGTTTCATTACATTAAGGAAATACTGTTTTGTTCTAATTAAATCTGTGTCCATTAATTCAATTTTTGTCAAAAAAAGTTCATATTTTGAAATTTTAATGAAATTATTTCATAAAAATTTAATATTTAGAAATTTTTATGAAATTATTTCAGAAAATCCTCCTATCTTTCTCAAGTCTATGAAATAATGACCGAGAATGATATTACGATTGGCACTAATAATCAAGAGAATTTTTAGTATACAGGGTGTCTCAAAACGTTTGACCGCGGCTTTTATTTTTTAAATATTGATTAAAGATATATATTTTAAATTGCAAAGTTGCGTAAAAATGATGCGAAACGTTATGAAGTCGATTAAAATTTTCAAATTATTAAACAATAAAAAATACAAAATTTGAACTTTTATACGCACCCCATATAAAAAAATTGCCAGTAAATAAAGTGTGCCTCATCCTCTAATAAGGTCATATACGAATTTTCAGCCTTTTATTACAAAAAGTTTCAAATATATGAAACTACATAAATGCTGACTTAAACCACTTTTCGCTGCTTGGATGCCAGTTCGTAAAGAGGAAAAATTATGTCCGTGTTTTAGGGGTCGTGTACAAATTAAAAAAGAAAGTAATGATTGAATAAATAAATAGTAATTTTGCTATTTATTGGTTCAAAAGCATTAAAAATTTGTAGAAATAATAACATAAAGGAAAGATTACATAAGGTTTTTAACAAGTTCATTGACTGTGCTATTTTTAAGTTATATTCTGTAAATCCTGATATAAAATTTAAAAATATTTTTCAGGAAGCATAGATTTAAAAATTTGTATTTAAAACTAAAAATATGAAGCATATTTTATTTACTTATGAGGCATTCCTGCGACACTTTATTTGCATTGAAATTGTAAACATTTGCATTTAAATTTGGGATTTACTCTTCACCAACTTTATTTTAACATATCTTTGAGAATTTCGATGATAAAATTCTTGAATTTTGCACATGATCTTATTAGAAGATGGGGTACATTTTATTTACGGAAATTTTTTTGGATGTGCTCCGTATAAAAATTTTAATTTTGTATTTTTCTAAGGTTTAATCCCCAGAAAATTTTTATCGACTTGATAAAATTTCCATTTTTTACGCAGATTTGAAATTTGTCTATTAAGAATATTTAAGGAATAAAAGACATGGTTTTTAGATACCCCGTTTATGATTATTAGTAATGAGTATGTTAATAATAAATGTGAGCTCCTTATCACAGAATAATTAGAAATTTCGATCCATATATTATTTGTATTTAATTTTTTATCCATATGAAAGCAGAGTTAAATATTTAATTATTTGATATAAATTAGATTAATTTTATTGAAATAAGTAATAATGTCATTTTCTTCGATTGTTGAGACGGTTAATTCTTAAGGTAATTTAGATGTACGTCTTTTAAGTTCCAGAATTTGATAAAAGTAAATAAATTTCATTTGGACTCAATATAATAGATGATAATGTTATAAAGAAAATCAACTGCTTTGGATGTTCCTGTCTTTGAATATTGCTGAAATTTATGTATAAATCTACCAAAAGGGATTTAATTACTGCGAATATTTATCTCAAATCATCTTGCTTCTCAGATGTTTATTCAAAATCATATTTAATTGTAGTTTCTATCCAAAAAATTGGAACAGATATATAAATGTGTCAATAAGTGCTAATATAAATTATCGGATTCTGCTATAATATTAAACTAGCGTCTCGTTATAAATATACAATTAGAGTACTGAAAAGTGTGGTAGTTTCAAACTTGGTTCAAGAATGATAAAAATACAAATCGTCATCATTTTTCAAACTTCTATAGCTAAAGTCAATGAATTCGATCTATGACGATAAACAAAGCGCGCTATAAGTCGCATATATCGGTGGAATTCGATTTTGAAATTGTGATGCTTTGCACCTGAAGCCGAAACTTTGTAATCAATTTTTAAGAAAGAATCAAACGATATGAAATGAACCGTTTAAAGCTGGTTTTTTGATCAATAGGAGTATATAGAGCGATGAAAGACTCTTTATTTGTTAAGATGAACAGTAATTACTCCTGTTTTGCAAATTGCTTGATACCTTAACTTAGTAACTCAACTTAACTTAACTTAGAGGCGACATTACCAATTGTTGCAGAATGCTGCCTTTAAAGTTGAATGCGTAATTTGAAGCATTTGCTGCGGTAGACATCTGGAAGTTCAAAAAATCATACTGAGTTTGAATAGGCAAAAAAGTTTAATAATAATAAAAATACCGTATAATTTTGTGCTGGAAGTTAAGGATCGGGATGAGGACAATTTGTCCGTACGATTGCCATTGTATTTGCCATATGTATTTTCCCGAGAAGACTCACCAAAGGAAGTGGTCCACATATATAGGATATACATAAACAGAAAGAATAAATTTTTTAAATGAATTTGTATCTGAAACATATAGTTACTCTATGAGTCTTGTAAAACTGTCGGTAGTATAATTAAAAAATTTTACGCCTTCGCTTGGAAGATTTCGAAATATATAATGATAATTTTAGTTCTAATAAGATGATACAATTGAACGACAAAGTACGTCTGACATTTTCAATATTTTTATTTTATTCTGAAGTAAAAACAGGGAGTCCTTTCCTTAAATTTATTTTATCTTGATAATAGAACTCTTTTTTAAGTCTCGCAAGCTTTCTACTCCAGCTTTGAAATAAATAATCAATTGAAGAAATGAAAAATTTAGCTGAGAAAGAAATTACAGTTGAAACATTTTGTATCATTTGCCCAATGACAAAATTACAGTTTTCTTATCTCGTACAAGTAGAAAAGATGTGAACGACGAAGTATTAGATCATTAAGACTTCGTGAATCTATTAAATCTTACTCAAAGAATCTGTTAATGCGAAAAAAAAAATTCTATCCTGATAAGAAAAAGAATTACAGATAAAATGAAAAGAAAAGTAACAATTTTCGTTGAATTACTTTCTAACGCAATTCTCAGAAACGAAGCTAGAAAGAATTATTGCATGCAGGAATAAAAGGAATTTTGCTTTCAGAATGATGGATTTTTCAACGAAAGTTTTTACATTTACAGAATATTGGAAAAGACAGATCGGTATTTACTTTTGAAATCTCGCGCATTGTGGAAGATGTGATTACAAATTAACTCACCTTATTAAAACTTCAGAGCACTTCCGAAACTCATAATTTCCCCATATAGTTGAGTTGTTATAAGAATTTTTTTTTTGAAAAATTATTTTTACGCAATTGCTAGTTTTTGTAAAATAATTATTTCTCATGTCCTAGTATTTAAAAAAAGGTGTTCAAAATCATTTTTGGTGAAATGCAAAGTTGAAACGAAACATTTAATTTGAAAACATTTATTTAAAAGTAAATCAAATTTTTACAATTATTCAGTCATAGCTGAAATGCCTTTCTAGAATCAAATCAGATTTAAATTCTATATCTTTTTAAACTATATTAATTAAAGTAAATGATTTTTGAATACTTAGATTATATTATCCGAACTTAACAATATGTTAAATATATTTTTTCTGACTATTAACCATGTAATTGTATTAAACAATATAGAGAAATCGTTCTGAATCGAATTTTAAGGTTTTTTTGTTATTTTATTTCATAAAAAAATTCATGACTGATTTATGTAAATCTTTATTATACAGATAATAAAAACGTATACTTTTACAACGCATCTTTACTCGATTCAGAACTAACCATACGGCTAGTACATGGTTAAAAGATATTAAAACGACTCACCACTATTTCAAAAACATATTCATTAATGTAAATTTTTCTTATTTATAAATTAGAGTTGAGTGCTTAGCTTAGAGCAATAAAAAGAGTGAATGATGCGTATATCATTGTGCTGTGTTGGACAAAACACTTGTCATTTGTTAACCAACAAATAAATTTTTCCCTTCCTGGCGAATAAAATTAAATGACATCGAGCCATGGAAGCTTTAAACGCCATTTTTCTCTGATCTCCTAAATGGCTTTAAAAAAAGAGAGACGCAGAGAAAGATGATTCTAATTCAGAAATCCTGATAAGATAAATTATAAAATCATCTATTAGTAAACTTTCACTTCCTTTCTGCATAGATATATGAAATTGGAGAATATCCTGCTTTGAAGTTTTTGTTTTCTTGCTCATACATTATTATTTTAAATCAAATAAAATTGATATATTTTTTGAGCATTTTAAAGAGCATTCATTGTCAAAATGAGCTAAAAAGTATTTTCAAGATAAAGGATGTGCAACATCATTTAAAAATTATAATTAAAAATTATAGTAACACCCGTGGTACCCATGCATATGGTACATGCGTTTAATCCATCGAAAAGCTGAATATCTTCACAAACCAATAAACCAATATTTGTTTGAGATCAAATACAGGGTTAAATTCATATAAATTGTAACTTTATTATGAATACATTTTTTAAATAAGTGTAGCCAATTGTGTATCATGAAATATCATGTTATCTTTAAACGAAATAAAAGGATTTTCATGTGATCAAATGTATATCGTCCTAGAGGTTATTGGAACCTTTTCATGTTCACGGTTTGGAAGCTGATGTCACCTGCATTTTTTAATGAAAATTATGTTACAAATGTCATTTTATTTAAGGAATCCCTTAAGTTATATTTTCACAGAAAAATATTTATAATTCAAAGAAAACCCCTATGCTATTGTGTGACACAGATAAAGTAAGCAATTTAATCTTGATTATTTGTAAAAACAGTTTATAAATACAATTTTTGCATTTTAAGATTAGTTTTGAAGCCCTGAAGAATAAGCTATCAAAATAAATGACATTTATTTATAAAAAAAGAGCAAAACTTGCTTCAGAATTATTGTAATTTATCAAAATTCGTTCCTTTGGTTGCATTTGGATTTATAAAAAAACAAATAAAAATTATTATTAGAAGTCAAAATAATGATAAGTATTAAAATACATAATGGCGAATTTAAGTGGGAAGAGAATGTAATACGGTAGTTCTCACAAACATATCATATGGCTTACTTAGTTCTTAGATAATTTCTAAATATTGATGTAAAAGATTTTAAAACAGAAGACTGCCTGCAAGAAAACAATAAACGGAAAAAGTGCACTACGATTTGACAGCGGGTCACTAGAATTCTAGGATGCGATAGACCACAGTGATAAAAATTGGTCTTTATTCAGGATGGATTTCTGCTTGAATGCAGATGCATTCCACGGAAAATTGGAAAATAGCTTATGCAAATGCTTATTCAAAAGGGGGGAAAATCTCTGCGATGTTGCCTCTTACAGATCAATCAGTCTTTTTTCCATCTGGGAACAAGTCGGTTAACACAATATTTGGAGGAAAAACAACCTTTTAAGAGACAAACAATTTGGCCCCCTTAAGAGTAAAATATTGTTTCTGCATTGAAAAAATATTAGAATTTAATATCTAAGCAAAAAGGGAAAACAAGACTGTCTGCATGATATCTCTGGATATCCAAAGTTTTCAGTTCTATAAAATGGTAGGAAGTTGCAAAGAATTTGTAAGGGATTATAAAATTAAAAATAAAAATGCTCTTTTGATTGACAGTTTTAGGAAAAATAGAACAACCAAAAGGGTTTCGGGTTAATAGGATTTGATGCCCTTGTCTTAGAAGTATTTACTTCACAGTGTTTCAGCTGTTTTATCTGATGGCTTCAGACAAAATCTCTCCATTTATATTTTCATTAATAAGCAAGACATTCCTGCAATCAAAGGAAGTTTATTTGAATTTTTTATATAATGAAATGTAAAAACTAGAAGTAACACTTCAGGTTATTTCTAAGGTTAAACAGCTTGCAAATCACTCGTATGTTTTTGAAACAAAATATTAATTGAATTTGAAACAATGATATTCTGAAAAAATTCATAAAATAATTTTGAACAAATAAGAAACCAATCTACGAAATGAAACACTGCATGCGACCAGAAAATAGGGTTTTTTGAAAATAAAAATTATTATTATTTATTTACTTCTCAAGAAATCATTTCCTGTCGAGGAAATATATCTTAACTCCTCGTAAGATTAATTCTTAACACGAAAAAAGACTTGAAAAATGCGTTTGAATACATAGCTGGCTCGATGCCCAAGTCTCACTTAATATACTTTATCAAAACACAATAAATCGTGCGATATTATTCTCAAAACCTGAGAATTTTCAAATGGGAGTAGTAGATTTCTTTTTAACGTACACTTTTTAAAGTTAGAAATCCCACTTAATAGACTAATATTTCATCGTTTGTGATTTAATGTTCTATTTCTTGATACTACATGAAAGTCAGGTACTATAAGATTTATATAAAGCTCGAAATATTTTTTGTGTGCTTTTTATATGTGTTTCGATTTTATTATCACTAACGTAAAATCATAAATTTTAAAACAGTCGCTGAATACTATTGTCCTTCAACTCGTTTTGAGATATTTTACATCGTTCATTGTCTTGATCCTAATGATTTTTAAACTCACGTTGTTCGTGTATTTGGTTCCGCATCACTACACTCGGATCTGATAAAAAGCGGTAGTCAACATATACAAAATGTGAAATTTTAACACTCTTTGTCAAGGACTTTGTCGTTCTTGAACCCCTTAAAGTGAACAAATGTTCAAAGCACGCATGTGCTTGTATTATAAATTGAATAACATATATGGGTTTTGGTCACGAAAATTACATTTACTGAAAATTGATAACTATAAATTTCAACTATGAATTGAAGGAAATGTTCCCCATTGAGATGTAAATTTGATCATTTAAAAACTAATATTTCATCGTTTGTGATTTAATTTTAAATTATTAACTCATAAACTGTTATATGGTAATCCCAAGGACAATTGCAAAAGAATTTTCTTTTTGTATTCAGTCGATAAGAAATCCTAAACATTTTTTATAGATTGAGACAATCGTAAGATTCACAAGAAAATACTTGACAATTGAATATCATTACTCTATTGAATAAAATATCACGTAAATTCTCGCACATTAAAAATAAATTAATTGAACACTAAAATCAAGCTATTGTTGAGAAGAAATATGGATAATTCAGAATTTTAAACTTAATTCAAAATATTATACTGTGTTATATTCGAGAAATTTAGTACAAATAGATACTTTATACGAATTTTTAGATATATAATGCTTAAATAGATGTTTTATTTGAATGTATAATATTTAAACATTCACCAACAGAAGTTCATCTCTCTTTTTAAATACCTGGCAAAAAACGCTCATGAAGTATTAATTTAATTGAAGAGATACTTCGAGTGCAAAGTGACAATGCTTAAAATATTTCCTACACTGTAACGGCGAAGTATGGGAAGCAATCCAACCAATCAAAATCAAAATAAACGAAAGAGAGAGAGAGGAAAATCAACAACCAGAGAGTGTTGACGTCGGAAACGCATTTCAGATCTGAATCATCAAATGTATTCAACTTATTAAAAGAACATTTTACTGCTTTTGCACAATTGCATTGAAAACTGCACTTGTCAGAAAGAAAATAAGTATTAGTGACCTTTGTGTCATGCGTTGGCACATGGCCCATAATGTTCTGTATTTATGAGTTTACTGTCACATGAAAGTTTACGGCACATATATATATATTGTTATTCGCAGTGTTTAACACTGTTCTTTTTTTTTAACGTGGGAAATAACATTGCCTGTATACCAAAAGTTATATCTTTTGGAAAGATCATTATTTGCAAAATTTCATTGGCAAGCCACGGTGAAGATTAAAATATAAAATATATTAATAAATCTTAAAATAGCAGTAGGAAAAAAGAATTAAATGTTATAAATTTTATTAAAAAATTTTTTTTAATATATTTTTTATCTACTATTTTAATGTTAGTATTGCTTTCACAACAAAATATATGAATAATATAAAAAATGTTTTTAAAGCTAAAGAATAAGTAAATAGAATATAAGCACGATGCAAAAAAGCTTTTAAAAGCAAAATAATATGCTTAGAACTTTAGCTATTATTGAAAAAAAATTTTAGAATTCATATTTTAGTTCGAGGCAATTCACTGCTTAGACATCTGACAAAAAGAAAGATAATGACCATTTAACAGTTGTGAATGACCATGTCAATATGACGAATTTGTATGTGCTTACGTATTTCAAAAAAAGGGCACAGAAAAGCTTTAGCCTGAGATTCAACTCGAGAGTGTTTATATCACGAAGCTGGCCTTTTACAATCATAATATATTTATATATAGATGACTAAGAGTTTCGGAGAGACGATAAATATATCGTCATTAAATACTCAGTTCCAATGAGGTGACATTCATTGCACATGTAATCTAACATCTAACAGAATTTTATCTTACGCTGTGCTGTAACAAAGACTGTAAAATGCCATTTGGATTCTGTAATTAAAAGTTTCGAAGCTCTTTTGATTCTTATTTTATTTCATATATATTATGACTTCCTTTTCAAAAGAACTAATGACTAACATACTAACTGGTGTGAATAATAATTTCGTGAAGGAGATGCATATAATTATAAGTATAATATTATCTACATTTGAATAAAATACAACCAAAACACTTAATTATTAAATTTAAACTTCCATTTTGTCAGTTAAAACAGACTTTCGTCTGACCTTTCTAGAAAGAACAGTCATTTAAAGCCATAAAAATGTCTCGTATCTCATAGTCATTTAAACTGACAGAGTAAGGAAGAAAAAAAATAATCATCAACGTCTTGGCAATGTAAAGGTTATCCCTGGATATATTTGTTATTGACGACGTAAGCATTTTTCCTCCTGCAAGTGTCGCAACGTCTTGTATTATACTTCAAGGAGTATACCCAGGAATTTTTAGAACAATACTTGGATATTTCATCTTGAAATACATTTTTCTGCTACTGTTCTTTTAGTTCTATTCAAACAGTTGTGATTTTGAGTGTCTAGTAAAGGGAATTAAAATTTCATTCGAGTTTTGAGTGTTTAGACTTATATATTGAAATAATGGTAAAAAAGGTGCAATTTTCATGAAGAGCTCTTTGCAATACTTCATCTTAAGAGTCTTTCAAAAATTACTTTAAACAAGAACTTTATACTTTATCTTTTGTCAATTTTAACATTCAAATAGGCAATTAATATTCAGTTTCAGACATTTTGTAAAAGTTTTTTCATTTATTCCCCATTCTGCTTAAAAGCACAGTAAATATTTATTGTTTTAAAATTATAAACTTTTGATAGCATCTCGAATATGAAATTTTTTTTTGTATTTGATATGTTAAATTTTGTTGATAATTTATAAAATGTCCTATAATTTGTACTGTGATTTCTTCGGAAAGCGGAAATTGAAGCGTTGAAAAACAGTATAAATAATGAATTACAAAGGGCCAACATTTATTTTGGGAGTTTTTTTTATAGATGTAGTAATCTTGTAAATAATAGATTTTGTAAAGACAATTTTCATATATTAATTCCGTTTTTTCCTTATTATTAAATTTTATTAAATCTATATGGGAGATTTTAAGAGATAAAGGAGCAATCATTTAAAATTTTAATGTCAACTTTCAATATATAAGAATTAGAAATTATAAATGTTTAAGCAAAATATCTTGTTATAAACTTTCCTCCCTTGAAAATCATACTAATTAGAAAACTTAATTAATACATTATTGAATATTAATTATTAAATGAGAAAAGCAATGGATGCTACTAAATTGAATGATGCATATCCTCATCAAATATACCTTGTAATAGCGGCTTAATAGTCATAGAACCAAATGATAGAATATGGCTTTACTAAAGATCTGCGAAGTTTATGGACAAATTACGTAACAACAATTTGAAAAAAATAATTAACTCAGAGTGATTTGGTTTTGACACTTAACCAAAGTTTTAAAGTACTAGAGTGATTTATAATATCTTACTAAATTTTACATTTCAGGAATTATCTAACAAACTAAACCAAAAACTTTACATACCAGTATTAATGAACTGATAACCGCTTTGGCGAAAATAAATTCGGTAAATTAACATTTAATACTTTTTCGAAAGTCATTCACATAATTTTTATATGATTAAGATCTCATTTTTGTTTCCCCATCAATCAGAATTTAATTTAATGAGCCAGAAAATGGAAACGAAATTAATTAATATTAATGCTGAATCCCGCAATAATCAATTCTTTGCTTAAATATCTTTTTATTTCTTAGAGGAAAAATTTTATTTCCATTTTTTAGATATACTGCTTATTTGAAAAAATAATCATAGAAGAATCTTATTTCAATTTATATGTGCAATTATGGAAAGAAAAGCGGAATATATTTAGATTTGCTTTCAAATCAAAAGGCATACGTTTCTGTTAATTCATATTTTCGAAGAATCAGCAATAAAATAATGAAAGCATTCGACCTGATCTTCCAAAGTTAAAGCGAAACACGAAAAGAAAAACATTTCAAAACATGTAAGTAAAATTTCTCCATCTTTATTTCTTAAAAAATTTAGCATTTTGTTACTATGATAAGCCTTGTTTATGAAAACATTTTTTTTTCTCCCAAAAGAAACGGTCAAATGATCAAATTAAAGATGAAACCATCATTTAACAGATGTCCATGCATAGAATGCAGTTCCAAAACATTCTTCTCTTTTATTTTAGTTTCTTCGCAGAAACAATAAAACATATTCTTCTTAAATGACCCGAAAAACGACTGAGTTTCTGTTTTGGTCGTAGAAAAAGAAAAAATACAAACAAATAAATAAAAACGAAAAATAACATCTCCTTCTCACGTACAACTATTTTTTCTCTCCCAACTACCGAGGACTGTAAAATTTGTTTTATAGGCACTTTTACTCAGTGGAAAGGCGTCTATCCAAAGACTAATGTTTAGCATAAACTCATACAGAAACCGTTTAGCTAGAGAATAAAGAAATTTCCAAACAAACTGCTTTTGCATTCGTGCGTAGTGTTGAAAATATAGGACCTCGACTAAAGACCCGAAAATTCATTGAGTATTTTCCCCAAAGGTCCATTGCCAGCAAACATGTACTCCTTAAAAAGAAGAGATGGATAACGGTTGCCATAGTAACGCAGCATCCTCGTTGCTATGCAAGCAGCTTTCACGAGGGCCGCTGACTCAAAGCTTACACGTGGATGCAGCGTTATAGGGGTACTTGGCACATTGCCTTGAGCAATACTAATGCCTGATATGTTATTTGAAATGCGATGAAAAATTATTACTGTGAAGGGTAGGTCAGGGCTAACTGATAAAGCTTAGTAGAAGAAACTGTCGAGCGATATTGCTTACAATTTATGGACGAAATACTTCCATCCTGGTATTAAATTTCAGATAACTTGCCGCGAGGAATGATTTTAGTTAAGTTACTGCAGAAAATATATCATGATCAATGACATCTTCCCGAATGAAACTCAAGGGGTGGTACAGTCTATCAAAAAAGTGAATGAACTCTTCTTATGGATGGCAATCAAAAATGTTAAAACTCAGAAAATATACTGCTTGATTTAGCTTCTCTCATTTTTAAATAAATGTAAATCGTGTTTACCTAAGGGGGTCGCCTTCATATTTATTTTCATATCATCTTTAAATTTTTAAATAAGAGCCCTCAGTTTTCTTTCCATAAATAGTTTCTCACATTAAAGTCACAGTTTGAAATGTCATGCAATTTGAGCTCAAAACAGTAGAAAATATACAAGAAAAAATGACCCAGTTACTGTCTTAATAGACAGAAATGTAAAAAAAAAGATAATTTTTGTAACTCCTAAATTTGTTCATACAGTTATTAGTTGATTCGATCATTAAATACTGGATCTTTTAAGTTGTTAAAAAAAAGATTTCTAAAGAATGGAACAATAAAAGCACTTGTTGAACTATGAATACAAAATTACACATTCTCCTTTTCATGTTTAATTTTGGAACGAAAATTTAAAAAAAATTAACATTGACGTGGGATCTTTATTTTCTTCGACAGCGATACTTCACCTTTTCGCTATTTATATATTTTTTTCTTGTTACTTCATATAAACACTCTTTTTATTAAATATGAAAATTGAAAACTATTTAATTTTTAAGTTTGTAAAAAGGATAAACAATAATTGTGTGCGGATAACAGCGTTAGAGCCGACGGTGTTTAAAAAAGGTTTCCGGAATTGAGACTTATTTCTCTTTAGTTTTAATGATGTACTGAACTGCATTGACAGGCCGGAGCAAAAGAATCGATTCATTTTAATTCATTTAATAGCTCTATATTATAAATATTTTTGTGCATTCATATTGATGAATAAGATAAAAATAATTGTTAGATTTTTACTCTTAGTACCTGGTTTAACTAATATTAAGACTTGCTGAATTTATGTTCTTCATGGTATCATTTTGATAATATTTTAGATATATTATTTCCATCTTTCGTCAATGATAATGACGATGAAAACAACAACAAACAAATCGCTGCATTCCTGTAAGTTAAAACCAGACTTTGAATAAAGTGTGTAGGAAGATATGTCACATATTTCTTTACGAAAAACATAATATCTACCATCTTCCCTTCGAATTCTAAGGAGAATCAAAGAACTTCGAAAATTATGGAAATATTAGTTTTAAATTATGGAAATATTAGTCACAAACTTAAGTTTTCATAACGACTGATTTCTGTGAGTACTCAAAAGTATATTTTTCTTTGATTTATGTAGATTTTTAAAGAAAGACATATAAATTAAGTACATTTTTGGACCTTTCCGTTTATAAAGTTTTATAATTTCAAAAATTTGTTTTGCATGTTATTATAGTTAATAGTATAACTATGCAGTTAATTTAATTGATGCTGAAATTTGTTGTAAAATTAAATTGATGTCTATTTTAACTATGCATTATCGCTTCACCCAAAATGATCAAAGTTTTAATTGGAAAAGTTGTAAGGGTGTTTAAACACCGAAGATGATTGATGAAAAAAAGTTTTTTTCTAAGTTACAAATTTAGATTCCTCAAAAACCTTCTATAGATAAAGAAACTTCAACAAAATAATAATAATTTTAGATTCCTCCCGAAAAACAAAATTAAGTAAGAGCACACCTGGGCGAATTTAATGTACCTTTCACAAAGAAAAATTATTTTTTTTGTCACATACATTCCAGCCAGTTGAAGCGGCTAATTTCTTAGCATAGGTACGAGAGAAGATTGATCGGATTTCGATTTCGTGGAATGAGTGCAATGAAGTTCCATGGGTCCCTTTGTGTGAATTAACCTAGTGCCAAAGTTCCATAGAACTTTCGAAAATTACATTTCAGTTTGAAATAATTTCGTCACTTCTAGAGAAGACCTAATTTAATTTCAGAATATTTCCTCTGAGGTTTTAGAAAACTACTCACAGTCTTCTATTATAGAGTTCGTTAAAAAATGGCTCTTTAGAACTCGCCACTGTAGAATTCCTGCTTCCCAAATGCAACGGAATTTCTTTTAATTGAAATCCACAGACAAACCAACCTCTGAGTGATAGGGGCATTTTTGGGGAATGGCCCCCGAGAAATTAAGCAAAGACATTTCCATTAAGCCCCTTTCCATTCATTGAGAAGACGAAGCAATAAAAAAGATCTCGAATAGTAAAGGAACGACTTTCTGAGATAGGCCATTGTGATTGCTCCAAATTGTGCCAAGGCAACAATGAGAAGACATTCCCGGCAACTTGGATAAGAATCCGTCGTCAATGCCACTTAACTAAACGTTAACTAAAAGGAATGCCGGATTTCTTGACAATTAAAAGCTTTAGCATTGTTTACTCGACATCAGTTAGCTTGAATAATTAGCTTCATCAATCAAGAAATCATCGGTAATTACTTCTTAGAGAATTTAGTGAAGACTTAAGAGTGATTAAAGAAGTTTAGTTTTAGAAAGACTATCAGTAGAAAGCGTAAACATTTTCATGACCTAAAGGTTAAAAAGTTAAATGTTAATTAAATGTTTCTCACTTTTCTTTCATTCTGAGAATGTCTTTGTTAATTCTGTTGACTTCTATTTGACATCTAATTGATTTCAAATAGTGTTCTCCAAATGCCTGACATGTGACTAATCATAACTAAAATGTACTAGCACAGTGGTTTTTTCACTTTAAAAAATTATTAATACGGCAAACAATATTTAAAAAAAAACGCTAAAACAAAGCAATTGATAAGCAATATAGTAATATTTCGTTGAATAGTTCAAATTTTCATACTTTGTAAAATCATAGAATTTAAAAAAAGTATTAAACGTCTAATAAAAGTTTTATAGGATCTCAATTTAAAAAATTAAATAAAAATACCTTCATGTAGCTTTCCCTAAAGTATTTTACTGTTTAAAATCTAATATAATTATTCTATTTCCATAATTATTTTTTTCCCATTTTAATCTAACATTTTTAATGACTTATTAATTTAAGAATGAAAAAGCAATAACTTTAACCTGTTAACCGTATTTTTTCGGTTAATTAATGTTTGTGAAATTTAATTGAAGATAAAAACATTGAAAAATTTTAATGAGACATCAATGTCAATGGCTCTTCAATTTTTTTTCTATCAAATATTTTATCTGTATTATTTACTGAAGCTCCTAATCAAAAATTCAAGTACTTTTCAAATAGACTTTAATAAAACGTTCAACCTAAAATAACAATAAATAAATAAACAAACGATTTTGATAACCAGAATAATTACAGTGAAATATCTTGAGCGAACATTAAAAAATTATAATTAAGACTTAATTCAATTTGAGTAATTCTTTTAATTTAAAATAAATAATTTGATTGATTGAG
Source organism: Argiope trifasciata (assembly GCA_026543055.1). NCBI lineage: Eukaryota > Metazoa > Arthropoda > Arachnida > Araneae > Araneidae > Argiope > Argiope trifasciata. Next base: position 2,691,147 of record JAPMOQ010043034.1, read on the forward strand.
ATTATATCTGAAAAATGATTGTCTATTTCTTTAGGATTTTGAAAAGCTCTTAAGAGAATTTTTTAGAACGCATAAATACTAGAATATTAATAAAGGCGAATTAATTTAACATATTTTATTAAATATATATATACTCCAAAATCTATTCGTGTCCATTTGTTTTAATAGTCATTCAAGTTGGGATGCCTAATAGCCAAATCATTTTTCATGTGAAAAGTATTTGCTGTTCCTGGTTTTACAGCCGCATATTTGGCCTTTATTTACGTTATAACTAAGCAAAATCTTTCGATCATAGGCAAGAAAATTTTTCTTATTTTAGGCTTCAAATGTGTATTTGAATAATTTTTGTAATAAAAATTAGAGTTTCTATTATGAAAAAATAACAAGGCTAATAATTGCAATTCATTTTTTCATAAATCTTTGAATTTCAATGAATAATATAACATATAAAAAAAGAAATATGTTCGCTACAGTACATCGTATCATATAAAAGTGAATACTACTTACTTTAAATAGAAAAAAATGTCAGTAGTTACGTTTATTTCTTACATAAGTTTTGTAAGCTATGAAAAAGTACAAACATTGTACAAAAAAAAAAAGGTGAATAAAATTCCTTGCGTTATATTGTATATTTTTATCACTTGATACTTGCTGAACGTTTTGCTTCAGGGTCTGTAGAAGGAGTGCTTCACCTATTATATACGATAAATATGAGTTATATTTTACTATTACTTCAATGTATTTCAAAAGAACTTGGAAGAAAGAAAATATACTTTAATATAGCGATAGTGAGTTTGCGAATCAATGCTAACTTTTGATGACAACTATTTTTTTTATATATTAAAAACTAAATTCTATGGGGTATGAGCAAATTCATTTGAATTCTTTTTTGAAAAGACTGAGATTCATCCAGCTTTGAGAAACAACATTCATTATTCCACAATAATTTATATTTTTCTCTGTTATCTCATTTGGCAGAGGAATTGCTAACGAAAGCAATGCAAAATTCATTTTGGAATTCAAGTCAATGAGCTATGCATTTGTCTGTTTCTAAGGAGAAATAGGAAATAAAATAAAACAGTATCTATCTTCTATTTAAACAAATTAAAAATAATCATTAGCAATTAATAAAACATTACTGTTTATTTTAGCATATCAGCTGCCCCATGAATCGTCTGTGATTCACATATAATTTCTAATTAGGCAACATCTTCTCTATTACAGCTAACAGATAGCACAGAAAGGTTTTTATAATTAGATAGCCTAAATTGTGAGTCGTGACTGCGGATATTTGAAAAATAACATATTTCAAAAAGTGAAAAGAAGAGCACTAAGTCTTTGCTAAAAATAATTTTTTTCAACTTCTCTCTCTCACACAACAATTATTTATATCAAAATTATTTTATGGGTGTACATTTTTACTTTCAGTTAGTGTTTGATGGCTTTTCAAACCCGGTTTTAAAAAACCGAATTTTTACAGTAAATTTGTCACATTTGAAGGAAAAAAGAATTTTACTGTTTGGGACAGAATCGTCTAGTAGCTGAAGACATAGGGTGACGAGATGTCAATTTATAGGTAAGTGAAGGTATATTTGAATTTCTATGAAATAAACTAAAAAAATTTAAAGACTGAAATAAGTTTGGAATTACTATATGCTTTAGAAGAACGAATTCAGGAAAGAAGACAAGTATAATTACCAACTCTTTTGCTGTATTTGCAAAATCCACAAAACATTTCTAGTTCAGCGAAGAAATCTAGTATACTTTCTTTAGTTTCAAAAACAAAAGTTATTATTTCAATTCATGATTTCAGCCAACGAATAAAAGAACAAAAAACTTATGATTTCTTATTTGATGCCATGAAAACTATAAAACCAAGTTCAATAGCTAGTTATCGACCATTTTCAATTTCAGGCAATATTATGCCTAAAATAAGAACAAGACTTAACCACCGTTCAATGGATATTTTTTGTTTTTAAAAATCCAATTTTCTTAAAAGAAATTAAAATTAATAAAAATAATATAAATATTATTTGAAATTTTTATTCTAGTTTTCGTTATTCTATTCAAGTAATATGTATATATATTCCTTAAATTTTTTTGACTTTGACTTTATATTTTTTTCGGTTTTTTTTTGTTATTTTATATAAAATTAAAAAAACAGATTTATCACTATTCTATTTTTTTGACGAAAATTCGAAAATAGGTTAAAACCGTTTTTTAGAAATATTGAATTCGAAAACCGGTTTTTCAAAAAGTCGTTTTTTGTATAAACCTTATGTTCAATGTTTTTATTTGGACAAATAATACTCCGACTTCTTCAAAATAAACGATATTGTCTGCAACTAACAATAATTGCTTTACGAATTATTTGAAATAAAGGGATTGCTTTCAAACAAAACTAATGTCATCCTCTTTTCGTAAAGTATTTTCTAGAAAAAAAAAATGCTTTTAGTAATTAAAAGGCGAAATTTATTATTCTGGAAGTTAATGAGAAAAATCTTAGTTAAGAGAAGTCATGGCATCTCATAAACTTTTTTCCATCTGTTTATGAAGCAAGCCTATTAGAAATACTTAATTTAGACAAAAGAATCAATTACAGCTAAAATAAATAGAACAGATTAAAATGGGGCGTGCTTTTCATTAGTCTGCAAAATGTCAAAGGTTACCAGATCCTTTATTCAGGCTTGATTACTAGGTTTGAATATCTAGAAACGAAGCTTCGAGTAGACATCCTTCGTAAAAGATAGTGATGGGAAAGAATTGTTTTTCCTTGAGACAAAGGTGAGAAACAACTTAAATAGAGCTTTAATTCTGTCTAGAAAAGGAAAATGCTTTAGAAGTGAAAAAGATTTTCTTTGATGCAGAAGAAAATCTCGTTGCTATTTTTATATTAAATTGCAACGCGATTTTTTTGATTTTTTAAATTGGTTAGATCCAAACCGAAAATATTAGTTTTTGAAACAAAGAAAGGGAGGGAAAAGAAGGGCAAGAAGTCATGGTAGAGGAAATTTATTTCAAAGATTAAAAATTTTTCTCGCAGTCGAAGATTTAAAGCAAAGATAGAAACATACAGCATTTTTCTGTTTAAAAATATTACTATTTATACAAGCGCATAAAAACAATGCAAAAAGGGAATAAAATGGAAAGGTGTTCTTCAAGATAAGTGTATTTTATTAGGTGTGATGTCTTAAGATTTCAAAAAATTTTCCCCATTGTGTTTGAAATACAGCAGGCATTTATTATTTTTCGGTTTATTAGTTTTGGAATAGTTAGTAACTCCTCAGTGTCTAAACTTGAAGCCATATTAGCTGTAAAAATTTACAAAAAGGAATAAAATGTGATTTCCTGTTTATTGAATTATTACTCTTGAACGTGGATAGACATTTTAAAGAAAGAACTGATTTTATTTATTATTGACATCTTAATTCCCTCTTAGTATTGGAAAAGTATAAGAATATTGTAATTATTCAATTTCTTTTTGAGGAATGTTTAAACTAAACAAAATTATTCCACATTATGAAAAGTTTTAATAATGGTTGCACCTGCATTGGTTGTTAGAAAATGGGATCTACGAAGACAAACTTTGGCTGATCAGTAGATTAAGACATTTATGATATTGGCTCTTTATTAAAAAAATTATTGCAGATAAGTTTATTTACCATGTAATTGAAGTTTTAATTTTATTAATGCTTAAGTATTTTTCATAAGAAAAATGAGTTGAGCAAACATTATATATCAATTCATTAATTAAAGATGAATACATAATATAGGAATAAAAACAATAATATGATGTGGAATAAATTAAATAGCTATTTGTTATTAAACAAAATAAAAGTTTATTGCTTTTCTGCATCTGAAAACCTTACTGAATGGATTGGATTAGTTATTATATAATACTGCTTTATAATTAATTATGTTTGAAAGAAAAAAGTAATTTTTTCCGAGCTTTATTTCTCTTCTTTTCTAAACAACTGATATACATTTTTAAAAATGAAGAGCAAAATATGCTTATTGTACCATTTATTTTGAAGTAATATAAATTCGTTTTAAGGATAACATGATGTACTAATCTTTTTAATGATGAGGATTATTTTAGAATTTCTTAAAACCTAAGCAAATAGATTGTAATGATCTTCAGTAATATAAAATTCAAGTATTTAAAATTTGAGATAGAAAATAAATATATTTTAAACTGGCAAGAATAAAAGCTTCTAAATTTTTGTTTTAAGACAGCTATAATAGAACTTTAAACATAATTTTAATTTGAAAAACCTTTTTTTTTACTTTTTGAAACAAAAAATATTTGTTAAGTTTATATACTGTTGGAAATTATTTAGAATGTTTCGAAAATAATTTATAGAATTTCTCGATCGATTTTGATATAGAATTTTAAATTTGTAAATTCATATTAGAAATCCCTTATATTTTTATAATAATATGCTTTTCGTTATTAGCTACCTGCTTAGAAGTACGTGATGGAATTGAATATCTTCAGACTAGAGGAAAATGTACAAACACTTTAAACAGAGAAAATCCCATTGAATAGTTTGAAACTGCAAGAAACATTTGAACTTCGTCTCAGACACTTTTCGTTAGACAAAAAAGCAGAAAAAGATCAAATCAAATTTAGAATCTAGAAATTCTGTTTTATCTGGAAAAAAAAATTACTCACCAAACGTCGATAATCTGAAAAATATGTTACATTGAGGGCCCGACTGTCTTACGAAGAATCTGTTAATTTTTTTAAAATTCCCTTTTATCAGTAGGTCAGTTATATTTTATTAACCTCTTAAAAAGGAAACTTCATTTAATGTTTTAAGTTTTTAGATTTAAAGGAAGAAGTAAAAGTTTTCAGGAAAAATATTTTGTTCTATAACAATGAAAAGTAATCTCTTAAGATATTTAGAGCTACTTACTTAAATGATTCATTGATTTTATTAAGTAATTAATGCGAAAATAATACGTGATTACTTATTTTGAAGAGGAAGAGTAACTTAAAAAAGTAGTCATTCTTATGAGTATTTCTTTGGAAATGGTTTAAACAAGCAGGTAAATTTTAAGATAAAATCTAAATGAAATCGCACTTTTAATGCAGTTTTCTTCTATTTCAGCCCAGATAATGCATTAATTATTTAATATCCATTGGGTTGAAATCATATGTTTCATTTTTTGAATTAATATTTAAAAAGAATTTAAATCATTTTTTCAATAACAATACATGATGCCTGAAATAAAAAATCATGAAATGACAGCATTCTTTATGTAAACTAATTAACACGGTTATTTTTATTTTTAAAAATTCGCACCGTCAGAAGAGAATCCCAGTAATTACACAATAAGAAACTTTTGAGAAATAATAATAAAAATTTTAAGAAGAGTAATAAAATATAGAATTGTTTTCAACAAAATCACATTTCTTGTAATTAAACACAGAGGAAATACAAAAGAATTCTAAGAATAGTTATGAAAGTCGTTTACAAATTCTAATCCATATCAATTTGCCAATAATTTTTATAATGGATTGAAAAAATGCAACATAATTGCTATTGTGCACTGTTTACTCAAAAAAATTTGGCAGAACATGAAATATACTCCCTCTTTGTAGCCAATACTCTGTTACTAAAGCGCTTTAAAGCTTTACCTCTTTTAAATCCAAGTTTTTAAATTCATTTTACTCAAAGGATAAAGCAAAGGAAATATATCTTCTATATAGAAGGATATTTTCTCCTGAAAAAAGCCTTAAGAGTTTAAAAACAATATTACCAAGAGCTTTGGTTTTAAATGAATAAAATGTTGTATCTCCTTAATTTTGATCACAATGTATATAACATCACAAGAGAAAAGAAAATGCATTCTTTATTATTTTCAGCACAATTTTCAAATAAGAAGAAATAGGCATAAAAGCAATTTAAGCTATTACAAACAATATACCAGTTTCTGGCTGTATTTCAATAAAACACATTTTTAACCTATCTTTATTTGATGACATTTACTCAAAGTTAAATGTTATCTTCAATACAAAATGACTGTTTTACATAAAGTAAAGAATTAATTTTTTAGTGATTAAATAATAACTCAACGTACCACTGATACTTTAGAAAAGATAGAAATACATTCTCTAATTTTAGTGTTGACAACGCTATATTTAATATATAAATTAATTTTTTTTTCAACTCGACAAAGATCTCGAATATATAAACGAATCTGCGGTAGTAGAAGCACTATGTGAAGTGAATCGTCGAACAAAAGGAGTAGCTGCCACTGTCGTAAAAAAATGAATAAAAATCTAGGGAGTTGGATAACATTCAAATAATACCACTCAGCGAGCAAAACCGTTTTCAGCGAAATTAGTATCAGAAAAGTTTGAAGAACTTTTCTAATAATTTTTGCAGAGCTTTATAACTTGCAGCTATTAAAGCGCTTTTCTAATTTTAACGAAAAATATAGCTAAGGAACTCTAAGTAATTGGATATTGTTTGATTTTTTTCTAGTTTTTTGTACAGTTGGTTACATCGTAGAACTTCGTGGACGATTAATTACCCAATTTGATAAGTGTATAAATAACAAACATAAACACGTATTCTGAAACGAAAAAAAAAAAAATAACTGGTAGTTAAAAGAAGAATTTTTGGACAAAAAAAGGTTTTAAATTATAACACTTCATGTAAATAATTAAGACTGATATATTGAAATTGTTTTCAGCACCCAAAGTCTAATGACATTTTCGGCTTCGAAGTTGAAGGATCGAAAATTCGAGACCCAATTTCATGAAAAAAATCATTCTGATCTCATATATTTTTTTATTTACAATCATTTACTTAACACGCTTCATGAACTAATTATTCATAAAATTATTTTTTTGCACCTTAAAAGTGCTAATCTTCTTAATATATAAATTACATCGAATATAAACTAATTCCTAATGGATGAATTCTGATTTTTTTTAAATGTATCAGCTTTATTTTCACTTTTGGTAACTATGTTAATTTGTTAAGTCATATATTTAATCTTTCTAATAAAATTCTTCACTGCAACATAAAATATTCTTATACCAGAAACATTATGTATTACATACAAAAACATCGTATAAATTCTATGAAACAGTAATTTAATTTAGTTAGTTTAAGGGGTCATTCATCTAATTAAGCGGGAATCATGATAAATTGAATGGGACATTCATTTTCGTATAATTAAAATGGAAATTTTGAATTTGATCCAGAATGCCGAGAATTACAAATTTACCGAATATTAGCGGAAATTCTGTAAAATTTTCAAACAAATCCAGTTTAATTGTAAATTATCAGGAATTCTTAATTCCAGAATATTAAATTAATATTCATGATGATATATCATTGCATATGATTCAATTTTTTAATAAAAAATGGGAGTCAATTATATTCTGAATAAAAACAATGAAAAGAGAATTGCAGAATTTTATAATTTTTTAAACTCATATATGAATAAATTTTCTAGGTGAAAACAATTACGTAAAGTTTAACACTGTTCCATACAGTTTTATTGACAATGAAAATATAGCGATTTTAGGACAATTCCATGCTGTGTATTGCAAATCTGATATTAGTTTTGTAAGATTAAATATAATTTTTAAGCAAATGTGAAAATTGAATATTAATAATAACATGTGATCAATATTCATATCCCATGGTGCTTTCTCAAATGTAAATAAATAATTAATAAAATTATTCTAAAAGTAATTAGCATGAAAAACAGTAGATGAATGAATGCAGGAATAATTTGAAATTCTTTTGGCAAAATTCATTTGATTGATAATTTAACAAATCAAGTAGATAAATAGTAATGGTATACTACAATGGAGGTGGCATCTTAATAACATAATTTCTTTTTATGTACTGTGGAAGTTTCGGGTGGCAATTTCAACAGTAATCTTATTTTGTAAGTATGTCCTGCTTGCTTTGATACCATTACTTCATTGGTAGGAAATTCAAATGGAATATCTTCAACAATCAAATTATCCTGATTGACCCCAAGTGACTATTTCAAAATTTTCCTTTACTCTCGTCAATTTTTGAAAAATGCACCATGCACCACTTATTTGATTTGTGGCCACCTCAGAAAGACCAAATTAGAATATTAAATGAAATTTTTTTTTTCAGTTCTAAAATAATTCCTATAAAATTGTCACTAGATATTGAGCCGAGTATTAGAATATACATTTTTTGAGAAAATTCGGGTATTAAAATTTTTTAAAAATAAGATAAAATGTAAAAGAAATCAAACATTTCATTATTAAAAGTATAAAATGGAACATAATGGCTCCAAAATTCTAGCTATTGATAGGATATTAATTACCTTTTTTTTCAATCAAAACAGTTTCAGTGCAAAAAAAAATGTATTTTAACAGCATTTAAAACAAGCGATGAGAAATTCGTTAAAGCGATCGATAAAGAAAAGGTAAAATCGATTTTCAGAAACGGGAGGAAAAACGACACCTGTTAATCTCCATATTTTGTTCTCCAGCTATTCCCTTGGTGTCAAACATTTGAGAGAAATCAGAAGTTAAAAGGCGCCGATTAACTTTCCGTTAGCTGTTCCCAAGGGATCGCAAGCTTGAATGGACGAACTTAATGTGTTTGAACATTTGGGTATTTCAGGTGTAAGTGAATCGAGACTTTTGGGATGGTTTATGCTGAGTTATGGAAATAGTGATCTGGCTTCTTCACACGGAAATAACACGTTGTCTTCTAATTTCTTATAGTGTTGAAAATTAAGTCCTTATTTATTCCAATTCAACATCCCTATCCAACATATTCAAATAAAAATGCGCTGTTTTGAAGAATAAAATCACAAAAATATACTGTCTTCGATTTGCCCAAGGAAAAGCTCGCTTAAAAAATATACCAGCGGGTGACCGAGCTCCGCTCGGAGAAAACAGGTATCGTAGCTAACTCGAAGATTTAAATTTTCAATTGTGATTTATCAAAACAATACATGCCATAAGAAAATTTGTGAAACCATTGGTGAAAAGATAACCGGTTAAAGTTCACCATTGTAAACTATTCTAAACAAAGTTAGAGTTTGGAAAGGGAAGTATTCTATACAAAGGTAAAGTAAAGGTAAAGATTGAAGTGTGTTGAAGTTCAATATTTTTGACAAATTTATTTAGAAAAACCAAACATATATACATACATAAGAAACATATTATAAACCTATAACAGCATAAACTTAAAACTTTATTAGTTCATATTGGCTATAGATGGCAGCACGTTACCGCTTGAAAATTTTAGTAGCCATTATGGCGAACTAATAAAGTTTGAAAATATCCTATCTGTAACTCCGAACTGCTCGACCGTAGCGCTTTAAAACCGGCGCCAATCGATTCCTCGTGGCCAAAAACCCCAGACCCCCACGTTTACCGGAGTTTATTAATTCTGGGGCGATTTTCGACTTGGCAACCATTCCTCGTATTATAGTATTAGATTGGAAAAATAAAGAATTTAGAATTTTTTTCTGAAAAATACTTAGTAAAAAGTACATTGTTGAACATAAAAAAATTAATATATTTTAAACCAGAAACTTGCAAATAGAAACTTTCATCCTGCCTAGGTATATAGGGAATAATTGAATGTTAATTATTGCGATTGTAAAAACCGAACTAAATATGGGAGTCCACAGGACAACCACCGGTTGCTGCCTAATTCCTCCAGTAGATGTTTATCTTGCCATCGGAATGGATGTAAATCGACTGCAAACTGTTACTTAAATTTCAGAAAACAGTGATTTATTTTTCAGTTTCATCCTCACTAACACCTGCTCGTATTAAAAAAATATTATTAATACTGCCGATTGCTATCTTTGACTATTCTATCGACTATTATCTTTTGACCTTCGCTTCTAGATTTTAAGCCATTTAAATATTTTCTTTGCAAACTATTTGCTTTACATCTGTACTCACTGATAGAAAACAAGGGAAGAACACCCAGATCACGGGGAAGAAGCGCTACCCCGAAGCCAGGACGCCGGCTGTAGTATTTATAAAAATGGCATTACTAATAAATTAATATATTAAAATGGAAAAAACAGAAGGCATAACTGAGCAACAACCTTTGAAAAACAAGCAGAATTTCTATCTTTCGAAAACTGCGTTCAATGAGCCTACAATGATATAAACGTGCCACTCTTTGTAATATAACCATAACATAGTGTAAGATGCGTTTCATTTACTAGTATATCTCTCAACTGTCTGGCAAATAAAGCGTGATGATTCTTACCCACCAGGTTTTCCGAGTTGTGAATATAAATATAAAAATCAGCGAACCTTCAAAGCTCGTTTCTGGCTGCTCTCGACAATAAAGAAAGAACTTTCTAGTCGGAAGTTAGCTACTGATGCTAATATCCGTAGCTATCTTTAAAAGCGTAACTGAAAACGAATTTAGATCGCTATACTTATCAAATGGTAAGAATGAATGCCTCTCTATGTGAAAAGCGTAAATCGGTGCAGTATAACGATGTTGACAATGATAGCGAATAACTGTTGTAAATTTTGTACTGGAATAAATCTGTGTTACTATATTTCTGTAATATTTGAAATTTTTGTTCACAGCTTTTTTTTTTACTAGAATAATTTCGCAAACCACTCTGTTGCCAGCTTATGAGTTGTACTGCATATCTACAACTTTGTCAGTTCACCAAACAGCGATGCTTGACATTCCAAACGCTGCAAGTTTTATCCAAAAAATGACTCTGTTTGAATTAAAATATATAATAAGAATGCTTTAAGCTTCTTTCTGAAAAGTAATTCTTAAATTTCTGACTTCCGAAATGATCGTGTGAATTTCCGTTCTTTGCATCCATTCGATATTTTAATGAATTTTTTCCCATTTTCTTACACGATGAATTCTCTCATTTATATATTTGTTCACACGTTACAAACAATGATCTAATTTATGTAATACATTTTCAATACATTTTTTAAATTTATAATGGAAACAATATTATTCATTTCAGGATAAATGAAAACTACATTATGATGTGCCATAATTAAAAATAAAACTTTTTATCATAAGAAATTTTTGCTCTTTATATTAGATAGCTGCCTTGTTTCGAAATTCCTGTCAATGCGATTTTTTAAATACTTTTCATGTAAAATTAAACGCAACATATCTCAATTTGTAAAAAAAGTTTTACATTGCATAGCAGAAGTATAGAAGATTCTCTCACGTGAAATTATGAATGAAAGTTATTTACGACAAATCCTTATTAAGGCCACTAGAACTTTTGATAACCGACTTCGTAAATTGTCTAAAAAGACAGCTTTCAAAGAGCGCTGTCACTACCGAGTTCATCCAGTCATTGATTAGGAGTTTTGTTTCATGAAATATGAAGGGATATTGTGAGGTGCCTTTGTAGTATTAAACTTTTCATTCACTTCCAGTTCTTTCATCCTAAATGGAAAGTGTTAACTACGAAAACAATCATTTTTGAAATGGTTAAATCTAATTTATTAATAAAACTAAATTCATCAATTGAATTTAAAGGAGCAGCAGCACGAGTTATTTTACAATGGAAATGTGTTTTTTAAATCTAATCTAATTTAATTTCTTTTGATAAGTGATTCTAGTGAATGATTATTAAGTTGTTAGATTTTTTTCTATAAAGTAATGATCTTTAAAGGGATTTATAATATCCAAATAGCAAACTTACAAATAAGCAAACATTCGTAATAAGTTAGGTAAATTAAAAAAATGAAAAATGCGAATAGAAAATATATTCCGCATTGATGGGCAATTTTTATAATGAAAATCAATAGCTTAGATTTTCAATTTAATTGATAATGTTTTTTTAACAAAATCAATTCTTTTATCAAAGATAAACACATGCTATTCTGATAAGATTATAATGAAAGGAATTTTTGAGCAAAAATAAAAATTGCGAAATTTACACCAAAATAGTGTTGAATCTTTAAGCTTTATTTAACAGAGGATAAAAAATTAATAAAACAAATATAAAACACGAGTTACAAAGAGTATAACTACTTTCCTATCTAAGTACCCCTTTATGCATTATATTTAAGATACGTACTATGTAGTAGTAGTAGTTAAGTATAAATAGAGTACTATATTACGTAAACAAATGAATCAATTCAATTTTAAACGCCAAAATACACATTTAGAAGGAATTATTGGTTCCTTCATTTTAACGCAACAGAAGAGAAGACATTTAAAATATATTTCCTTCTCATCCAGTCTTTTCATCACCCATACAGTGGAGACGGGAGAGTATTAAAACTATCTGCCAAGTGATTAGTAAAATAACAGATTAGTTCTAGGAAGGGAAGGAATTGAAGGTACATTATCGAAGGCAGAGTTCGTATGTAAAAAAGAAGTTCTTCTATTATTGTACAATGTATATCATCCATAGAGAAGAAAATAAGGTTAGTAATAATATAAGAAATATATTTGAACGTGATTCTCTGACATTATCTTACTTTTTCTATTTAATTTAGTCAGAGGTTTATGGTAACAATTCATTTAGATGAACTTAAATAATTAATAATAATTTTTGTAAGAATTTGAATAGTAATAGTAACTATTGCTAATAATAAAAATTTCAAAATCGTTCAGGACTGAAACATTTACTTTCCTTAAACATTGACGTTTAAAGCCCTTCAAGCAAATGGTCTATCTTCTAAATTGAGTTATCTATCTGCGCTTAATGGAAAAACAAGAAATTGTTGCAACAATCATACATGGTTAATCATACAATCGAATTAAAATACTTCGTTTCTTATTCATTTTCATATTATTAACTTACATTCTGTCTTTTATAGACTCCTTAGTTATATGAGTCAAATTATAAATGACTCAAATATTTGCTCATTAAAGCAGAATATGTAATGCATCCTCTAAATGCATTATAATGTGGATCATTCTATGCTACTTGCATGTCTTCCCGATAGTTTTAACTTTTTATGTTAAATCACGCAATTACAGTGTCCATTGTATTTTTAAAAATACTTTATTGAGCAATGTCTGGTTAAATAAAGTAATGCAATATAACAAAGTGGATACAAAATATCAGGAATTCGAAAATTTTTTAAAGAAATTTATTAGCATTTTACGTTTATTTATTTAGAAAATTATTCGGTGTTTATTTAATGTACAATGGTTATTATTTTAGACATAATCAAGATCTTTGAGGGTGTTATTTCAAACTGTCTGGTATCCAGAAAAAGTGATGAATGATTAATATTATTTTATTCCATTCAATGATAGTTAGATTTTTAATTATATTTATGGACTGCAAATATAATTTAATCAAAAATTAAAAGATTATTTACTCAAAAAACAAAAATATATCCAGTGTTATTTATTGATACTTATACAATGCTACTTTATTATTTTTAAGTGCTATCAAGTTGAAAGGGAAAATATTATTTAGATTTTATGAAATCAAATCAAATAAGGGAAAAACAATTTTTTATTGTTTTCTGCAGTTTTTGAAATAAATTTTCAAAGTATTTAGAATAAGAATCAAATTCAAACGATTGAAATTCTCAAAAAAAAAAACATGATAATGAGCATCTAATCAAGATAAAAATTATTTCTTTAGCTAAAGTAAGGATTTTTATTTTCACTTATTTAAATATTTATCGAATTGTGTTCAATAAACATAAAATCCCCCAGAGTATTCGTGATTCTCCGACGATAAAAAATGCTAGGTTTAATAGTATTGTAGTTTCATTCTCAAGGCTTTCTTTTTTCATAAATAAAACAGGTGAGGAAATATGGATTCATTAATATTTATTTGTTTTCTTTTAAGTACAATCTAGTCTGCACTTTTATAAAAGTAAATCATATTATTTTTTATAGTGTTATGTAAATAATACTTCTAATGTGTTATGTAAATAATACTTCTAATGTGTTATGTAAATAATACTTCTAATGT
>JAPMOQ010043034.1:2705085-2725099 GCA_026543055.1 Argiope trifasciata
ATGTAAATAATACTTCTAATGTGTTATGTAAATAATACTTCTAATGTATTATGTAAATAATACTTCTAATTAATTTAAAGAAATTGAGCATGAAATAGAGTCGAAAAACTATACTTTTCACTAATTTTTTTTAAAATTTTAGTAAATCAACAAAGCAAAAACCATCTTATATGTACGTCGACGATGAAATAATTTATGATTAATTATATATAATATACACAATATACCGTTCAATGCTATTTTAACATTTCAGATTCATAGCGATTAATTGTTTTAAGACAGCAAATTGAAATATTTAAGAGTATTGAAAACACCGCTTTTAAAAACATCCCAAGACTTTATACAGAAACAGATAAAAATTGCCCAATGTCTGCAAATTAAATACAAATTAGTTTCCAAATCAATTTCTAAGTAAAAAATAATAGTTCCCCTTGTTTCATTCAGGGTTTTATATGCATTTTATTTATGATTTTCCAGCGTATTTGAAAAAGTCAAATTTACCATCTTAGGCGAAAATCAGAACCTAGAGATCAGTTATGAAAAAGAAAGCATTTATTCATGCCATAGAATGGTTTTGCTGTCTTCCTGATCAAGTTACTATATATCTTCATCTCCGGTAACCGAATGTCCCATGGATTGAGAGGAAAAGATAGCAATTGTTCTAGCCTCAACAGAATCGGAATAAGAGCAGCATTCAAGGAAGCAACTTTCTTTCTTTCTTTATTCTGACTTGAGAGCTTTTCTTTCCTTTATATTTCGTCATATGAAGTGGATACAATATATACTGAATCAGCTTTAAATAGAAACTATATTGTCCCAGAAACTGACTTTCTTACTCTAGAAAATACAGAAACAGAATGTCGAATGAAATATATTTTAAATAGATGATCAGTGCGATATCATGAATAAATTACCGTGCCCTGTGCATGAATTCAAATAGGCTTATTTTCATGTTTTGTGCAGTTCTGAAAGTTTACATCAATTATTGAAGTATTTTATTTTCTGTTCTCTTAAATATGCCAAAATTAAAGTATTCGCATTGAGAATACTGAAGAAATCAGAATTAAAAAAATCAAATTACGAATGCATTCATTTCATGATTGAGGCTGAGTGTCATAGTAAATGAATAATGCAAAAAAGGAAACATATGACAAAAACAAATAATTTTTTTTTGCCTTCAGACAGTTAACTTTACTTTACATGCAATTTTTTTTAACATTTGGCGTTTGGAAGGATTACTATTATTTACTGCGTTTCTAGATCGCATACATATCACAGTAGATATATCAAATATGATTAAATCATCACGTTATAAAGCTCGAAATATTCTGATGAACTATTTTCCCATTTTCCTTTTCGATCCTTTTTAATTTTATTTTTTGTGCCATTCGCATATACATGTTTTAACATACATATCACTATTTTTCAACAGTGATCTAAATAGGATCTTTTGAATTTAAATCATTATGGCAACTAGCTCAATTTTAATATTTCACATACTCAAAATATTTTATAGAACTGCTCAGACACGGAGCGAATCCCTGATGCACTGAGTAGGATTGGTTTGAAAAGAAATGAAATATTCTCTTTTTTTTCAACAAAATATTTTGAAATTATGTTGCTGATGTAGTCGTGTTCGTGTTAACACGGAAAGGGCTTCTTAGCGTAAAGACCCCTGAGCACCTGAAGGCAGACTTCTAGCTAGCTCTAATGAAGATGACACACACACATCCACTTTCACAACCCCTTTTTACAGGGGGCTCATTCACGAATCTCACTAAGAGAACGCAAGGGACTCGAACCCGGGATCACGGAGAAGATGCGCTACCCCGAAGCCAGGAAACTCATTAGTTTTACATTTTTAGTAGTTTAAATTCAAGATGATAGATTCTTCATATTATATTGGCCTTTTTTATTACTTAAAGCATTTGCCACTAACATTAAAATAAGGAGGATTTATACTATATGACTGATATTAAAAGGCTAACAAAAGTGGCAACTTTTTCAATTTATGGGCTTGGCTAAAATATCAGGCCGTTTGCAACAAGATTGTAACAAAGCAATATTTATCATATTTTCGTAGTCTTAGAATCTGTTATGGAATGAACCAATACAATGGAACTAAACCATAGGCTTCATCCTTTTTTTACGCCTCAGGAAGCTACAAGTAATTTATGCAAGGTAATATAACGGGAAATTATTACAATTTACATATTGCATGATTAATTCTATTCCTATATATAATTAAATTTTATCTTTGCATAAAAGAAAGTTATTTATTTGTCATCGAAGGCAATGTAAAAATGTGAAGGGTAATTATGCGTTAAAGTACAAATGAAGGCTAATTTATTGAGAAACCAATAAAAATAAGAAATGAAAAAAATATAAAATAAAATATTTGAATTGTATGCATACGATAAAATAGAAGGTGAGGCAATAAAACCTAAAACAGTAGTAATAATGTTGCACTGGATTGCAAAAAAACAGTTTTTTTTATTGTAACCGATTCATACTACATTTATATTATTTTTGTTAAATACTTATCTTAAATACTACCTTTATCCATAGAAGGAAATGCTTTATCCGCAAAAACATCGATAATTTCAGTGGTAAAAAATTATCGCTAATAATAAAGATATTCAAAGTAGATTTAATGTAACATACAGGGTTCATAAAAATATTAAAGAACAATTATATTGGTAGATAAGTTACCATGCTTCTGAAATAACAACGCTTACAGCAGTAAAAACGAGAATGAAAGCGATATTTCTTGACACTTATTGGGAAGTTCAAAGTGGATGATCTTACGAAGGCATTTTTCCTTAAACGTGATGCATTGTTAGAAAAGTCAGTAAAATGAAATATGATTACGATCAAAGAGATTGTCTTTTTACACGCTTTCGCATGGATTGTAGAAATTGAATTTTTGAGGGGGAAAAACATATACTCTTGATAAAACTGGTTTTCGACTTTCACGTTATTCAAAAAGTGACTAGTGGAAATAAGTTTCACGAATATTAAAAAGAAGCGTGATGAAATCAATATAAAAAAAACCCAATGCATAATCCGTGTATCAGAGGATAAGAATGACACTTAAGCGTGATGGAGCCATGCAAAAGTGGAAGGAGCGAATTTGCAAAAGGACATTTTGCAAAAAGGAATTTTTGCAAGGTCCAAAACAATGAACTAGATATAAATTTAAAAGCAGGTTTTGAATGATAAAGAAAATAATTCTTATCAAATATAAAATATTTGAATTTCGAATAAAATATAATTTAAGTTTTTGATATTTAAGCAGAACCTTAAAAAAGCGAATAATAGAAATTTATTCTTGAATGCCATTACATCTAAAAGCAAAGTTTTACATAGTTACTATACTGAGCTGAAAACTTTCCGAAAAATAAATTTTCAAGTTTGAATTAAGCAAGAAAAATAATTTCTATTAAATTTTAATGTTAAAAAAATCTATAGAATTGTTATAAGACTACATTATTCAGTTACAGAATTCTTAGAATAATCAAATATAGTTGTAGAAGCCAAATTGAAAATTAAAAAATATATATAACAACAAATTAAATATGTTAGTGCATTCATTTCATGCTAAGTATTTACAAAAGAATACTAGGAACAGACATAGAATTGAAGCCATCATTCTATGAGATCATTTACTGATGAAAATAAATGCGAAATGGTTCAACATTTTCTGATATATCAAACATATCCTACAAAAAAATCCTATTCAATGGAATTGACAAAGAATTCCTGGTTAATATAAGTAGATCAGTTTAAAATGGAAAAGACAAAAAACTGTTGTAAGGATATATAAAATTATAAATGAAATTTAGTTGCTCGAACTACTATAATTTTTTTCAATCTGACCATGAAAGAAGATTCAGGGGAGCAATAGTTTTTTTCTGTTCTCTTTAATTTGCTGGTCTTTAAAGCGGAAAAATCATGTTTTTTGAAAGTATCGTTAAGATACTTTCAAACATATTCAGTGATATTCTTTCATAATTGTTTTCTGTTTATAGCATAACATTGTTTTTTCCTTTTCTACATTTTTGTATCTCGTTTATATATATATATATATATATATATATATATATATCGGTTTTGAATTCTGTTGGCAAGAAGAAGAAAAAATCACACTAGAAAATATATAATAAATAATCTAAATAATCAAGTCAGAAAATATCAGATGTTTAATTGAATCTTTCAATTATTTTTTATTTAACAAAGGAGCCTCGTTTCGCAAAAATAGCAAAAATATAAAAGACACAATAGGAAGAAAATAAGTATTTCTTGTCAACAAATGAGATTAATTTATAAAATTACCAGTTTTGTTCAATTTTTTTTACACTGAAGTTATTCTTTTTAAATTTTTTTAATTTAATAAACATTAATTTAATATCATAATTAAAATTCCTTTTCATTCTTCTTTTTTTTTTCGCAAATAATATTCAAAAGAATGTCAATAAAACTTTTGATGCAACGAATGCATTAGGAAAAATATAAGAATTAACAATAATTAAAAGCATGGATTTATAAAATCATAAAAAGCACCATATCAGTATGGATTGTTTTAAAAGCATACAATTATTCATGTTTTATAATTTCTAGAATTTTAATGAAAAATTATTAGTTGATTCATTCTGATGTTAGGTTTGTAGTTATTAAGAATTCACACCAACGATTTTAACTTTCGATTGCTATTTTAGTGCAATTATATTTCTGGTATTATTCTTTGATTGAACAAATAATATTGGAAATTATTTATATTTAATTGTGAGTCTCGTATGGTATATAAATAATAAGTACAGAAGTTCGAAATTTAGTAATTTTGTATAAAAACCCTAATCTTTAAAAAGTATTTAACTGTGCAGCTTGAGATTTCATGTTTGCAACTTTTATATAAATCAATGTATACTGCGGAATGTTAATTAAGGCTATTCAACTAATTTTGGAGTAATAAATGAAGCCGTTAGCAGCATTGCTGATCGAAATTATTATAAACAGTTAACAACTATTTATGTGTGAAGGTTCAGATGTGAATAACGGAGCACAGGGATGGAAATTCTCTTTGAGAAAAGCATTTCAAAGGATTCTGAAGATAAATAATCTATCGAAACTACATTTCGACAGATTATTTATCTTCAGAATTTAGAAATTTTCGCATAAAAGTATAGACGGAAGCATCAATTTATTAATAAATGCTGACACCAGCATGAATGAAAACTAAACAGAATGTAGAAATTTAATTTCTAAACAGCAACATTAGACCATTAACAAAAAGGTTATATGAAATTTATAGAAACTTTGGTATTCGATTAAACTAAAAGGAATTGTTTAGCTAATTTTCAGTCAAGTTGTAACAGCAATATGTGTAATGATAACTTGTGGTAAATCACACTGGGGTCATTGTAACCTTTAATCTTATACTGTGTAGTGCAGATTCAAGCACAAGTTAAAATGTCTTTGAAGTTTACTTTGATTAGTTAAATATTTAATTAAAAAATTGTAAGTAGATTTTTGACTTGATGTTGGTTATTTCTCCTAAAGAAAATTTGAAAAATGTATCAGTTTTTTTTTGTTTTAATTTTTCAACTTTTATTTTCTTTCTCTTACAATGGTTTTAAATTGTTTTTATCAATATTCTTATGGCTTTCTAAACATTTTTTGAGGCAGGTAAGGGTTACAAAAATAATTTTCAACCAAATTTGCTTTTAAAATTATTAATGAATTACTTTACCATTAGTAATTTTCGCTTAAAACGCGTAATTTAATTTTGTTAAACTGTCGATTCGTTTTTGAAAAACATAAAACTTTAACTGAACTTTCCTAATTTTTATTAAACCATTATTTTTAAATCAACGTTAGTTTTTATGGCTCTTTATTCTTCTCTATGTTCTAATAAGGAATATTAGGTATATGCAATATAGGTAAACGTATTTCCTCCAGTTGATCTCGCACACATTCCAATAAAACTTTTCGTTGAGGCTGAAAACAGCAGGATATTCAAAATATGTATGAATATTTCAATTATTTAATTATTAATTTTGTAGTTGAACTAGAGTTCTATGCATAATTTTGAAATCCAGCCACATAACGAAAATATTTTCCAAATCACAGAATCAGGAAGACATTTGGCTTTTCTTTAGCCTGTAGCCGAATTTTCAATAGAATTATGATAGATCGCCTTTTTTCTTAGCGTATATAATATAAATAATTTGGTCCAACCAATACCTAAAACACTTATCAAACTCTAATAGGCTAGACAAAATAGAGGTGTGGAATTTTGGTGAAGGAAAAGCTTACTTCTCTGTCTTTCAAACTACTAGTAGATAAGGATTATTCTCCTTTTGACATTTTCTATGCTTGTTATTTTTGTTTCCCTTCATAAGCGATAAATTTATCTTTCTCAAACAGGATGACTAAGAACTGAGAAGCATAAATAGTCATCCTATTAGAGAAACTTAGTCCCATAGGTAGTGTAAAGCTTTAGAGATATAATAGCTTTACCATTCAAGACGGCTGAGGAAAAGTCTTGCTATAAAACCATCTGTAACCTTTGTTAAAACAATGAAGTGAAAGAAAGACATATATTAAAGTAGGCAGTTCGTAATAACCAAATGAAACTTGAAGCATAGACAAATAAATAAATGTTAGCATCTATTAAAAAGAAGAAAGATTTGTCATATATTACCGGCTTTATGTAGGTCATTGAATATATGCCATCATTTAGAACAAAATTACTCCTTCCATTCGTGAGAATTTTCGACATTCCATCTCCAAGAGGGTGATTTATTAAAATGCTAATGAAAAGTGAGAGGAATGATAAAAAAATTGATCTTGAGGTGCAAAAGGAAAAACATTATGTTATTATTATTTATGTAGTGGAATTCGCAGCCTAAGGCACATAAAAATATTTCGCAGGGAAAACAGGCACAATTCGTTCGGTTCGTAGACAGTAAGGTAGAGAAAGTGAAGACTTGCAAACTATTTGTTTCTTGAGGCAGCAAGACATTTTCAGCCGCTAATAATATTCCGAACGTCGTGCCAAAGGAAGTGTAGCAATCATTGCTGCATAGGAATTTCGTCCTCGGAAGAGAATCCGCAGTTAAAGTAGCATTTATTGTGCATTAACGAGAAAGCGTTTATTACTGCCACTATGCTATGAAATTTCAAAACTTATTAGTAAGCAGGAAACCTACTCCAATCATTCTTTATTGAGGCCATTAATATAATTAAGAAAGCGAATTCTAGAAAGAGAGAGGAATTTAATTGCGTACAAAAGATATAGTTTTTTGACTTTCATTCTTATATGGAATTGAAATAACTTATTTTCAATAGGGATAATAAAGAGTTCATTTATGTAATTTTTATTCTTACGTTGAATTTAATATAAATAATTAAGCATTTAGGAATCGCCTTAAAGGTTAACTATTTGTAGTTATTTTAATTTGAAACAAGTTCATGATAACTAGGATTTCCCCTATTTTCATTTTCACGGTCACTGAAAATATCTGATTGCATTACTGGTCTTTGCACTTGAAATACATTACAATAAAATTCAAACAATCATCATACTAGAAATGTGTATTTACACTTAAACGCAACATATAAAATATTATTTCGAATTCTACATATTTGTGAAGCTTGACGTCTTATACTATAAAATCAATGCGGTTGTACCATTATGGTGGCAGTGAGGCCTTAGAAAAGACATACTGCTGGAATCTTAAAAAAAATTTTGGTGGCTGGGAAAGGATATATGATTACAAAAGGCTAAACGAGTTAGTATTTTTGTCTGAATATTGCTACATGAATTTATTAAACTAATTATTATTCAGCTGTAAAAAAATCCATTTTTTACTACAGCTATAAATGTAGAATAAAATAAAGGCCATTAAAAAAAATTGGCTGAAATTTCATTTCTAGAAGAAAATTTAATTGTATAAAGAAGTATATATGCATAATTGTAGCTTGGAATAACAAACTATCATAGAACCAAAATTAATTTAAGAATTTGCTATAAAAATCATGCAAGTAAATAAAACAGAAATTGCGAGAAATTTCATTGCGATTATAGAGAAAATATGAAATTTCAAAATTAATTAATGATACATATATATATATATATATATATATATATATAAGGCTATTAATGACATTTTTATATTTAAATGAAAAAATAAAATAAATAAAAGATAATAAATTCTAAAATAATAGATTTTAAAATGCTATAATGCTTTGTCAGTAAAGATCGATTTAGTATAGTACACTCTCCTTGAACAAAATAACATCTTTATCGATAATCAGTATAAAGAATCAGTACCACATGTTGACGCAATTAATTCAAATGAGTGTAATTTCCTTTTAATTAGAAATCTTTGAACGACTTCCATATTAACTCTCCCTCCCATATATCCAATTATTTTCGAGGCAAGATCGCTAAATTTCACATTTCGGCGCATGAAATATTCTCATTATGTAGCGCATCCTCGCTTTCCTAATTGTTGTCACAGCTTTTATAACTTCGGTAACATCCCTAATCAAATTAAATTATTACCTAAGCTACACGCGTTTTACTTTACATATCAGACGCGATATAAAAATATACTTGAAGAAGAAATTTTCCTATCAGAACAAATTTCTGTATATCATGTACTTGATTAAAAAATTTAACTCGCTTGATGAGCCTGAAGTTATAGAAATAAAATGAGGAAGACATTAAGAACAAAAGTTGATAATATTTTTAAGGAAAAATCCACAATTTGTCTGACAGCCATAGTAATGATTAAAGATATACAGCCGACCACTCTGCCACCACTGAACGTGTCGACAATGGTTAAAGACACTTTATTCTACGCGCAAACAGGAATAAACAGTAGAAAAATACAGCCGAAGCGTATTTAAAGACAGAAACTAGCAGTACACTAGAAGCTAATCGATATTCTACAATCGTAACAGCACAAAGCGTTTAGTGAATTTGCTGGCGATCAACACTCCAAAGAAAGGTTTCACTCAGTTACCAGCTTGCGATCAACTATTGGGCATTTTAACTGTGGTTTTTATAGCTTAGGGAAGACAGAATGTTCTAGATAATTCTTCGTTTTAAAACATTCCATAGAATGCTAGAATTCTACATGCGCTGTAGCCACGATTCTCGAATATTCGAGATCATTCATTTTTGTAGTCGATGTTATCGAATTCATCACCAAGGTCGAGGTTTAATGGTTCGGCATTTATTTAAGTGTCATTACTCAATCTTCTCTATGAGGAAACTTACTGCGCTAGAAAGCGATATTTCAAAATCATAGCATCATGACGTTCTTGGCAACAGATCTTAGCTTAGAATACTGTTTCGAAATGAAACAAATTCGTTCTTTATAAAATAAAATTTATCAAATATTAAACATTAATTACAGTGAAGCTTTATGAAAATATTCTGCCATAATATAGACATTATATTATTTTCTAATGTCTTTATATTATGCTTAAATATTTCCTAATGACAATGAAGTTTTGGAATCAAATATAGATAAAATATAAATACACAGTTTAATGAACTTCAAAAGGTCAATTATCACCAGCAGTTCTAAATGTTTTTCAAATGCAATAACATTGAAACTAATTGTATGTAAAACTTTTTTAAAGTTCGTAGGTTGGTTAATCAATATGAAAAGAAAACGAAAAGACAAACAATGGGAAATGTTGATTGAAAATTCAATGTATTGATTACAAAAAATGCTTAATCAATAAAAGTTAGCAAAAGTAATATTTGCAGTGGTGTCAAACTATTATGAGATTATTAAGGTTCAATGTGGATTCCAAATTATTTACTAGAATATGGAAACTAACTGCTTTAGCTAATACAATAATGGAACCAGCAGAATCGGAAGTATTAATCTGTGGCATATTTAAAAGTTATTCAACTCATTGAAACTTCGGTTTGGAGTTAAACAGACTTTCATGAACATAATGTTTTTGTAAAAGAAAGGAAATTCATATTCACTTACAGAAATTGCTTCGTAAAATACGAAACTCTAAATAATTTTGAATGGAGAACACTCTCTTTCAAACAAAGGGAAAACTCAAACGGATGACATCATAATTTCGATAATAAATGTTTTCCGTTTCTATTTCGTGAATCCTAACCATACAATTTCCTCTGTTTTTGTTTCTGAATAAAAGTTGTGAAAACAAAGTGTAGAGTAGACGAAAAATTTCATTTTGTACATAATACCTAATACTACGATATCTAACATATACTAATTGCACACTGTAATTGTTCAATGAAATATTTTATATTTAAAATAATTCCTTTCCAAGTAAAAATAAAATTAACTAATAACTTTATTAATCGTTATTAAATTATACGAAATAAGATTTAAAGGATTAAAATAGTGATGATGTGATTTGAATACACAGTTACTAAAGGTATTTAAAGTATGTTTATTTTATGTTATCCCTTAAAATAAGTTAATACATATTTATCGTTTTAAATATACTTATTATTATTTATATCATTCAAAATATATTTATTTCATATTACTAACGCCTTAGAAAACATAAGTAAATTAGTTATTGCATATGATTCCGTTTTTCAAGAAGCAAAAACATTGTGTGAATCATTTAAAAATTTAATTAAATTTCATATGTTTTATGTCTTGAAATTCATTAATACACATATTAAAAAATTTGAACATTAGAATTTAACTTATTAAAAGTATTCAAAAAGCGAGATAAATTCGGATAAAGTTTTTGAAACCATGATGTTAATTTTTATTATTTGGTAAAAAATTATTCATTCAAAAAAGGGAAGTAAGAATTATAAATAGATTTACAAACTTTCAAGTGTAAAAATTACTAGAATAAAAGAATACATATGGTTAAAAATTTGTTTGTGAAATTAATTTTTAATACTAAAATAGTTGGTACAATAGAAAAACATAAGTAAATGAAACTTTATTAAATAATATTTTCTATTGTAAAAAGAAAAAATCTAAACAATTAACTGTTAAATGTAAATTATTCGTTAATATTTTAGTCACTATTTGCCGGTAAAGCATGCTGTTTTCTCTAATAATTAATGATCAAAACGATAAATCATTCCTATTACTCATTATTATGAATATATAATAAAGAGAAAAAAAGAGAGCGTTATATTTAAATTATGTCGACTAATTTATGGGGCATATTTTGGAAGATTTATCGATTAACTAATTCATCTGTATGTCTACTTAGTAGAGGAATCCAAAGTAAAATAAACTTCTCAAGCCGAAAGTATTATTTAATTAGATTGTAAAGAAAAAGCAAAAGATTAATTATTCAAAGATTAATAGAGATATTATAAAGAATGAGCATTGCATCTTTTCCTTATGTAAATGAAGGAAAAGATGCTTTTAAAATACGATTGACATTATGTAGTCTTTTAAAATTCATTCCTAAAATAGACATTAATTATACCCTCTTTCATATAGTTTGTTTGATCTAAAATATCTCGTAAATAATAATCTAAAGTTGATTTCAGCAAAAACTAAATAATTTCACATCTTTAGATTGTGATTTCTAGAATTTATAATTCGGCAGGGAATTTCGAGAAGGACGCTGCCTCAAGAGTAGAGAATTCACAACAAAATACCCTCTTGCATCGTCAGAGGGGGATGGCAAATCAATCTAGAATTTACAAATGAAAACAGCTGGAAAAGAACACACTAGACATAGAGGATATTCTAAGAGTGAAAGAACAGTTGATATCTGAGCTACTCGAGAAAAGCATAGAGTTTCCAATTGAAAATATGCTTTAAATGCATAATTGTATTTTTTGTTGTTTCAGTAAAAATAAATCGAGGCCAAAAAACTTGAATGAAAAAAATTATCTTCAAGATTTATTACTTATATTTATTAAAAAAATTTTAAAGTACACTAATATTCTAAGCAAAAAAAAAAAAAAAATATTTCTCTGAAACCAAAACTGGTCGATTTAAGTATCTTTGAATATCTTTATTTAATACGATTTAAATGGATGAAATTTGTAGCCTCAAGGACGTTCTTAAGGGGCTGTGGGAAAATATAAACTGTGCTTTTACGAGTTAAGTTTAGATTTAGTTTGATTACATGTAAAAAAAAGTATAAATGCTTCACAATTTATTTTAAAAAATTCGTAATTTTCTCAGAAAATATTTAATTTGTCTGATTGTTTTAGCCATTTTAGTTAACCCTTTATAAATCTGTGACATTTCTAAACATCTTATTTGAATTTTAATAAGATAAATAATCTTGTATTGCAAGAAACATTAAAATTTTGATAGTTGGTTAATTAATTTACGAAATTAGGAAAGGTAAATATACAACTGGGGGCTGTTAACATCAGATTGGAATCAGTGAAACATACTTAACTTAAGGCATAAAGTTTAAAAATATCATAAGATATTAGATATTAAGTGTGCTTAGCAATCAATGCAACTTTTGATATTTACAATCATTTTTGCAATTCGATGCAACTTTTTTAATACAACACAATTGATTTTCTAAAAATTGAAAATAAATATTTAATTAAATAAAGTATTAACTCTGTTGTACATTTAATGAAATGGTCACAAAAAGTATTGCATTTTAAAAAGAAAAAAATAATCTGGAAAATCTTCATTTAATTAATAACTTCTAGAAATGAAGGTGCAATAGACATGAGGGAAGATCTAGATTCAGATGCAAATATTACTGCATCACAGCAATGGACGCCTACCAGAAATTATAATTGAATTTAATATACATATATTTCATTCAAAAGTCGAAAGCAAGATTTAAGAAAATTTGGGATATAAAAGTCCAAACGTCTTTTTATGTGAGAAAATTTTCAAAAACTGAAAGGCAGAAACTAGTTACTTTAAGGCGCTCTTCGTAAGATAGGTGTGAAAATGGAAAAAAAGCACTTCGGTTGGCCTTCCTTATCGATGTTTTAACGTATGTTGAACACACTGTTTTTTTATTCGAACTTTCATTTGATTACTTGGAAGAACTTGCCATGTCATATTAGAAACATCTTCAGCCTGATGATTCAGTATTTTGTCACTTTCTGGGTCGATACATTTTGAAAATGGATATCTTAGATTCAAGTCGATCAGAATTTGTCTATTGAAAGAAATAAAGTATAGGAAAGAAATACAAGAATAAACATGACACACCGACAATGCTGCAAGAAAAGAATTTTCCTTTTTTGATTCTGTATTTCAGTCGAAGGAAATCAATGGCAAAGTGGCATGTATTTCAATTCAATAAAATTGTTTATTAAAATCGTATTATAAATAATATTTAATTTTGTAAAGAAATTATTTAATTATCTTTATCATGATGTTTACTGTATAATAGATATTGATTTTTGTGAGGAAGTTGTATATGAGTTTTATGTTTTCTTTGAAGAATAATTAAACGAATAAAGACAATTGCAATGGTATTCTCACTTTTTAAAACACTTATTATTGTTGCCAAAAATAAATTTGTATACGGCTCCCATTTACAATAAACAGCTGATAATCGGCCAATTTTATACAAAAAAAAAACCTTTTTTACTATATATGTTAAGGTGTCGAAATTTATTTTCTAAATATGACTAATAGGAGAGGGAGGCTGTATAAAAATGCATACAAGAAATTGTATAGCTTTTTTAGCAATATAATTACTGTCACAAACATCATAACACTCATACTTCATTTAAAGTATTTTTCTAATTGGACCCATTTGACGATTTCTAACGGTTTAGAAATTATTTATTTGACAGCCATTAGATACAAAAAAGAAAAACTGATACCGGAAGAAATTACAACAAACTATATCATCGGAAAAATATAATTAAAGCAATGCTACTAGTGTCACTTTTATAGTTACTACGTATACAGGAATATTATCTATTTAACGAATATCTTTGGAAGAAAAGCTTTAAAAAACTTCAGTTCGATTAAGCAGTTTTGACCAAGCTATAGAATAATAAAAATAAGTTGACAGTTAAATTTTAATTATTCAGAATTTGCTGTCCTAATGAAATTTTTTAAATATTATTGCATTTATGTAACTGAAAATTCAAAAAAAGATCTCAAGCTATTGTCAATCTAAGTATTCATAAATTCATACAAAAATTTATATAATTTTTATTTAAAAATAAAATGATTTGCAAAAACTACATTAACTGACAGGAGGAAGTACTAAACGCACTTTGTTATATTTACTGAAAGGAAGAGGAATTGGATAGTTTTCATTTTTTAAAATAGGTCTAACGTATTTCCAAAATATCAGAAAAGAATGATCATTGAAGTACATGGTTTTTTTTATTTCATATTTATGTTAACGTTCTTTTTTTAAATCTATCTGTTGAAGTTGAAGTTTTCAAAGCGATTTAATACGTTGATTTCAGAGTAGTCACTCCTATATTTCAACTTTAATTTATTCCTGATTCTTGGAACTAAATCAAATCTCGGATGTTTTCCCTTGGAAATAAGTCAAATTTCTTTTCAAATTCTAAAGGCCAGGTAACGCGAAATTCGTTAACTTTTTCTTCTCTGGATCAAATCCCTGAAATTTCAACCAACGAACATTAGTGAGACATTATCTGACAATTCGTCTTAAAATATTCAAACCCTTTTGTAAATAACAATATAGGAAAAATATTAAGGAACACAGTAACTGCGTTTTTGCTCATCAGAGCTTAACTTTTGAAAGTTAAATCCATTAATCTTTGTCAAACAGAAAAATAGTAATAAAATATCCTAGAATGATGAAAAGTAATTCATTTTTGCCAGCCTTGTGCATTCTTGAAGTAATTAGGACTACAATGGTGCAAGCCAAGATTTAAAAAAGACTAATTGCTTCTTTTATAAATAAATGTTGGCAATATTTTTCACAGATATAATTTCTTGATTAGTAAAACTAGCTTACACTTAAGAGTTTCAAAATGTTTAATGTTTTAACATTATTTTTGTAATGGTTTCTTTTTGACTCGTGCTCCAGAAACGCTGCAAAGTTGTTTCTAAACCACTTGAATCTTATCTTTTCACACTGATAATGATCTGCTAAGAATAGCAAAAACAGGGATACTGTTAATAATGGCAATTAGTTTATTCAGGGTATTGAGAGAAAATTTAAAAACATATTTGTATCTTATATTTTTTTTTGTAGCCCGGAATATTTTCAGACACTAAATTATGTTTTGGAACGCTTGCATTCAACATATAAAGCTATGCATGTTAGTAATGTACGTACTTTTATATTTCAAAATGACACATATTTTTATGTAAGTTTTAAAATATTCTTTGAGGAATTGAGATCCAAATGAAGTGGTTTTCAGACAAAAACCTTCTTTTCAGTGACCAAATTAAAGTTACTAAATATACAGAATAATTAGAATATTGTAACTTTTCGAATATCTTTCATTAAAAATTAGTTTTTTGTGGAAAAGCAATCTGTTTGCAGTTTTAAGATAGAACCAAAATTATTAGAAAATTTGATTGCAGATACAAACGTGATGTGCACAAGCACAGAAAAATCAGAATGTATAAAAACTTTATACTCCGGTCTCGAAGATAAAAATCATCTACCGAATAATCAAAAATTAATATTTCAGCTGAAGCTAGAGAGTAATACAAACGTAAATTATTCTTTTATACAGAGAATATTGAAAAATAAAACAATCCAATAGATTTTGCTTTCGGCTATTCAATTAGTTTGTCATATTAATGCGACGTTCAGAAGAAATGCAAGAGAAGGTTCTTTTGTGTCACTGTTGGATGACAAGTACGATCATACACCTAAGCTCCCTTATTGTTTCAATTGCGAAATTTTTGACCCTTGACAACTGATTTAAAATGCCCGATTGATTTCATGTATATTAATCATGATAATGCTTATTATGAACGAATGATTTCTTATTATTACAATTTATGCTTATGCTATTTACGATTATGCTATGAAATTCTCGGTCTTGATTTCTCCACTTTGGCCTTAAAAGATGACAAACATCAATACCTTGCTTTAACAGAAATGCTTTTTGGTTTTTTTCTTTTATGCATATTCCCTAATTTCTTTGTTTTGTCATTACAGATATTTTATTTCACTGAAATTACAATTTATATAATTTTGACATTTTTCATAGATTGTTGTGGAGAATGCTACGCATTGCATCATTGCACTAAGTTAATATGTTAAGAATACGATCAAATATATTCAGAAGCTACTGATACATTTAAGCAAACATTACAAACAGAACAAAATTTAAATATGATCTGTGTCAAACGATGAAAAGAGATTTAAAACACATGCTTTCGTTTTCTTAAAATTTTATTATGGACGGACTATTTTTTAACATCTAAATTTATAATTTTTTAAAATTATATATATATATTCTCCATGAAAATCTTTCTTCAATTCTATCTTCAACGAATTCTATCAGTCTACGGATATGGTGACTAAGAAAGTTTCATGAAAAAACTTTGAGTATATATAATTTATCAATTTCAAAACATATATTTTAATTTTTTGAAGTATAAAATATTTTGCTTCATACACAAATTATTCTAATTTGTTTTTTATAAATGTATAAGAGTATTTACCGATACTATCCGAAGGTATTTTATATTGATTAATAAAAGGTTTTATAATTCTTTGTTCAAAGGAATGTACCTTTATTATGCAAGATTTCCATAACCTAACAAATGTCCCATTAAAGAATATTTCCCTTTTCAATTTAGTAAATCAGATAACAGTAAGTAATTAATTAGTGAGAGAGATAATTTGAGTAATAAAAATTTTGTTAAAATATAGGATGGGATAAACTAGCTTAAAACAAACTAATGAACATTAAATTAAAATCTAACTGATTTTCTTATAATGCTTGATTTATTTCTTACCACATCTTTATCGCCAAACATTTCTGAAAATTCTGACCACAACATATTTTCTTTATATTTTAAAAAATTATATCCTTGAATTATGAATTATTACAGCTGAGAAAAAAAATAATGGAAAAACGCACCCTTTGAGATATTTCTTTTTTTCATTCTTGAGAAGTAAACTTTCGTTTTTTTTGGTTTAGTTTAGTTAGTTACATTAACGTTCCATTTGAAATCAAAATTAGGGACGTTAATATGATTTTGAGCCCTGGTCAGATGACGAGGATGGCACCTGAGCTGATACCCCCTCTCCAAAATTCCTCATCACACCATTGGTAGGACTTCTGACCCTGACTGATTTAGAATGCATCAAACCCTGTTACGTGACTTTTCTAGTGGAACTGGATCTCGAATCTGAAATCCTCCGGTTCCGAAGCCGAGACTTTACCACCAGGCAATGCGGTTCTTACTTTTCGTTAATAAGATACTTTATTGATTGACATTTCCCACCAATTATAAATATTGTTTATTTGACAACAGATTTAAAACACAACTAAAGACAACGTTTAAAATTATACAAAGTCTTTTTGAGAAACCTATATTTATATATTATAATGTAGTCATTTGAATTAATCCGTGAAAAAGTATTGATTAAAATATTTCTTACTTCATTTTCCTAGATCTAAGCAAGGATTTTTTAAAAATACTTTATTTAATGGCATTTTCCCTATCAATAAGTAGTTTTTATTTTGAACTAAATTTGAAGTACTATTAAAAGTAAAGGTACTGTTTAGAATTAAAAGAATTTATTTTACAGTATAATATCATTTTACATTACCTTTTAAAAATTTAATTTATCTTTTAACAAGTAAAGTAAAAATATTAATAAAAAACAGTTTTTTTTTCTTTTCTTGAAATTGAAATTTTTTTTTATTAAACATCTTTATCATTACCTTTATGCGACATCTATAAGTATAAAATTGGAAAAGATTTTGGTTTATATAAAGTTGATGAGAAAATTTTAAAAAACTGCAGACAAATAAACAAAATAGATATCGAATCGACGTGAAACTCAATTTGACTGAAAGAATGTTACTGATGTAAAATTGGTTTATCATTGAATTAAATTTTCTTGAACTCTTTCATGTACATTGTTAATGAAAGATCTCTCTGAAGATGCTAGTGGATTTACTCGAAGAAAATTTTAATTATCTTAGCGGGTGAGATATTGATGAAATTGGATCAACTGCAAATCGTCGATAAGCTGAAAGCTAATTTTAGATGCTTTTCGGAAAATTTTATGTAGTTTATATGCAAAACAACTTCGCGGCATGTTTAACAGTTAATTGGAGTGCTTCAAACAACCGCCAGTTTCCTTAACGTTGTTATTCAGAAATCGTTCTGTCATAACCAGAGAGTTTAAAAGGTTTTGATTTTTAAGTAAAGTGAAAAGGATTTCCTTTCCAAATTTATCTTATTTCAGGAGTTTATAAATTAGCACAAGTAGAATAAAATAAAAACTATCAGTTTCAGAAATAACATCGATGGGAAATGTAACTATTAGAATTTGAAGAAAATTTAGCAACTCTAAAAGAATTGTATGTATAAAATTCTTTTGCCTTCAAGTTCTTTGATTAGAGACAATTTTGGTCATCAAAATAAGCTTTCTACTCAAGATGAGATTTTTTATTATTAGTTAGATTTGGAGGCATTTTACAAGATGGCTGAATACTTTCTTACATCTTGAGCATAGCTAAAGCAAATGAACTTTCTAAACTATATGATAAGTACAGAAATCAGTCACTATAGCTAGTGACAATCCTAGTTTATTGTCTAAAGAAAGTCGCGAGTGACTACAGTAATGATCATCATTGTTGAATGTATATTTTTGTATTTATTATATATGTGTATACATTAATATGTTTTCTACACATCTTAGATCTGTAGAAAAAAGCTTAATAAAACTAATAAATTCTAAATATAAAAGACAATTTCTTATTAAAAATTTTCTATATGAAGTTTTTTATTAAATTCATTTGTACCATATTTAGAACTATATAACAGAAAGTACTGATTATTAAGCATATATCGCTAAAATATCAATTTCAGTTTCCAGTAAGTGTAACTTTTTAATGAGATAAAATAGGAGTGAAAAAGGTTTAATTGAAAAGAAATTTTAAAATGTTATAATATAAGGACATAGATAATATAATTTTAACTATACCTATCCTTGGTTTGGATGAACATTTGTCATATAATATAAGGATTTATTGGAACGCACAAACACGTTGAAAGAATACCTACTTATATAATTCCAATTATTAATAAATAGGATAAAAAAAACCTTGTTTTCAAGTTACAGCTTCGATTGCTAGACAAAAAACTCGTCAGCTCAGTGCTTTTCCATCTTCTACGAGCACAAGATCCTCTTAGACAGTTTATTATTGTGGTTATATACCTATTACGAAATACGTTTTAGTAGATTTAGGTTTCTATTCAAATTTTTAACAGAATAATCGTCCAGAAATTAATTGCACTGACGTGGAAGAAGTGAAGTCGCACCAAGGATGATGCATTATTTATTTTTACTATTGCGCATTTGTCAGGACGAAAAGACGGAGTGTTTCGATACAGGTAAACATGAATAGTTACGTGACTATGCTGCGAGGTAAATTGTTTACAATTAAATGGTGACTGATAAATTAATTATATATATATTAAAAGAATATATTTCTCTGGTTGATCTTATTAAAAGGATCCAAATCTGTTTAACTTTTTAAATAACATATTAATAGCATGAACAAAAAGCACATTTTTTTACTATTCGATGAAGATATAAAATTTGTTTTAATAAAACCTAAAAAGACTCGGACATATATTTGATTTGACCGCAAAATATACCAAAAGTATATAAACATCACATATTCAGTTACTCTGTAATTCATTTTGTTAATACATGATAAAATGGTACATTAGAGATAATTTAATCTTTATACATTTTGAAATCGATTTTTTTTATTAAACTGGTAATTTAATGCGCTCTTCAACAAAATGTTAAATAATGTTATATACATTTCCTACTCAAACCTACCCATCGTGATATAAGAATTTTCTCTTTCAACAAAGAAGAGTTT
>JAPMOQ010043034.1:2725109-2821404 GCA_026543055.1 Argiope trifasciata
CCTACTCAAAACTACCCATCGTGATATAAGAATTTTCTCTTTCAACAGTTTCCAATTAGCTTCATATTCCTTTAATCCTCTGTTCATGAAAAGAGGGCATCTATTCTTTCGCTCAATAGATCTTTCTGAGTTTTGTTTCGCAACAATAAAGACTTTAAATTTTCTGCCTATTTGGTTTATCATAAAGATACCCTTTGGGATTTCTTTCAGAAGAGTATCATCTTCCTACGTTAATTTCCAAGCGAATAAATACTCGAGTTATTCGAATAATGCTCTTTAAATGCATTATATCGCTCCGTTCTATTAATAGACAAAATTAATGATTGTAAAATAGCCTAATGTTATCGTTACTGTAAAGAAAGATGCATATAATACCGATTCAAGAGCTAATTTTTCTTTTTTTGGAATGATTAAACGAACGGGAAAAAAGATTGTTTTCATTTATTTGCTTGTTTTGAGTAAGATTTTTTGGATCAAATAATGAGTGCAGTGTTTCATCTATGTAAATAAAAATGAATGTTTTTATGTATGTCTCTTATGCGCGCCGCTCATCTGATTGGGATCAAACTTTGAATGCTTATTATCTGCACTTACGAGACAGTTATAGGCAGAGTACAATTATCTAATATATAAAAATATTTTCAGTTCTATTTACCGCATCTGTTAACAAAGGGTCAAAATAACTCGCCAAAGAGACACTACAGATTCAGTAAAGATGCTAAATTCATGCTAAAGGTTAATATTTCGTAACGTAAATGTTATGTAAGTCTCTGAGTAACAGCCTTATTAGAGAATATGCTCGAAAGTTTTAGAGGAACTAATCCTATGGAATTGAAATTTTAATTTAAAATGTAATAAAATTTTACCATTTTTTGAAATATCTTCTTGCAATAATAAAGTATACAATTTTTTGTATCATATTAATTTTAAATATTATTCATTCAACTATATCAATAAATTTATGGCATAAATATATTTTCCATGTTTAATCAATTTTAAAAGAAAATATTTAATCACATTTTCTAACATTAATCTTGAGAATTCTGCACGAATATTAAACGAAACACGAAAGATACAAGAAATAGTTTCTTCCCTTACAATTCTCAAAGAACACCAAGCATTACAATTCTAAAAGAATACATAGATCTATTATATAAAAATGAATTGTTGTTTGTTTGTACTTTATGCACTGCCGTGCTAATCAACCGATTTCTACGCAGTTGGTAAAATTATTGCTTGCACTTCGACGAAGATTATGTTGTAAAATTGATACTTCACAATAGTTGAACAGTACATTCTATAGGAATTAATCGCACATATATCAAATAAAATAAAATGACAATGATTGATATCAGTCAAGGTGAGGGAATAAAATCAAAAATACTTTGTGAAAATGCTAACTTTTTTCTTCTCATTAATGAATAATCTTCTAAACAGGATGATGTCTTTCAGCGTGCTCACTATTTAATCTGCAGCAAACCGCACATACAAAGTAAAATTATTATAGATGCCGCTCAAGGTAAGTTATACATAATGAAAAGTTTCCAGTGCAAACAGTAATTTTACAATTTATTAAGTGAATCTACAAGTGATATTTCGATTATGCAAATGTATATGCTCCCAAATGCATATGCTAACACTTAATCGATCTAACAGCGTAAGATTTAGAAATTAGCCAAATCGAGCTTCATAAACAAACGAGGAAAAGCAAGAGACCAATTAAGCAGATCTTTTACAAATTGCAAATTCACGTGTTTCAGAGTCTCAAGATCAATATGAGGCAAGAGCATACAGACAAAGTTTACATGATCACGAGTATTACTGATCACGAGTATCACGAGTATCAAGACGCGTTACAACTATCCTAAAGGAACGTCGATTGGAGAAAATGTGCTCACTCCATGCATTCCTATTATTTTCCTCAACATTCCTTTTGATTTTAAATGACTGCAGTTCCCCAATGGATCTGCATTCTAGATGACCATCAAACAAGGTGCAAGGCTAATCACTTCAAGTGTGCGGACTGAACCTAAATATCCATATTTTTTCACATAACCAATTGTATATTGGTTGCTTACGAGTCGGACAGTCAAGAAATTTGTTTCTGCTAAAGACGGAAAAACAAAAGAAAAAAATATTGCTTACCCTAGAGCCTATGTTATTCTTTCTATAATTCCTAATTAAACAAGACAGTTATTTTAAATTTCAAATGATATTTACAAAATTATTTCTTCATTTTTGTACAGTTTTTTTTGTAACATCACTTTTGCTTCGTATATAATACTTGAGCAATAAAAGATACATTTAAAGGAATATAATTCATTCTATATATTAAGGCATTTGAATATTATAATCATTTATTCATTTTTTAAACAATGAAGGTATTTGAAAATTGCAGAATCAAGAATTTTAATCTTATTCCATGATTTATTTTCTAACCATTATTATGAGATAAATCATACTAAATAGCCTTACTAAACGGAAAAAATGCTAAATTTATATAAGCTAATATTACTACTGAAATTGAAACATTGGGAAAACATCATATTATTGTGAAATATTATAGAGGAAATTATAGACATAGAAGATTTCTTTAACAATAATTCCCTGATTTAGAATGCACTGCATAGATTTAGTAAATAAGAGATTGCTTTCCCAATGTATGGAGAATAAAGCATTAAGTATTATTGGCACTACCTTCTAAAGGATATGTCCTAATACTCTCGAAACTCCAACATGGTTGGACGATTTTCACCAAATAACTGGTTAGGCGATTCTTTGGGTAGACAATCCACGGCTCAGGTTGTGAAGATGTGTATTCTTCACTTAAGGAAATGTATATCGATGAGGAGAATATAATCTCCCGGTCGGTCTTCAAAAGACTGCATAACTATTTGAATTAATCGGCCCGTATAAGAAAAGATATAGAATTGGGATAGAATATGAGATAGATGATATACAAAGGCACAATGTGACGCTTAAGTATATAGATAAGAAGAATGAACGATTGTCAGCCAGCAGTCAACATATCATCGTGCAACTAAAATGCATCTAAGGCAATCAAATTATTGTATACATTCTTCAAAAATACCCATTATGACATGAAATGATTGGGGGAAAATAAATTATTCACCCTGGCAGGAACCAGCTGAACCGTTATTGTACCAGTTTATTTTTAACTCGTTAGGGAGCAATAAATTCCAGGTTTCATTGCTGTATAGGGTAGTGAGAGAAGATTGAGTCTAAATTTTTTTAAATATTTCTGATATTGGATCTAACAGAATTATATCATTTTAAAGAACAAACACATACAAGCAAGCCTTTCTGAAGCAGAATAGAAACATTTTTTAACATCTATACACTCAAGAGGGAACAATAATTATAAAAGAGTGCAATATCATGAGCGATGATAGTTTTCTACTTATTATATATAATTAAATAACTTCTGATGTAATGTTCCCCATTCCTATAATTTTTTCATTAGTAAAAAATGCGATGTCTCTGACAGTAAAGGACTTTCATGTTTTCTTGAAACTGATAGTTATGTAATGTCTTAATTCTAACACGTACTTAAATTATATATTTACTTTAATTACAAGACTCTTATCAGAAATTTATGACTACGCCCTTCTATGCTTCTTGTTGATTAGCCAAAAGGGAACTTTGCGTCTCATAAATATTATTTTTATTGTTTCCTTTACCTTGCTGGTTGAATCGACTACTAATTCTTTCCCAATAAATGTAGAAAACATTAAAAACCTGCTTTTATCAGCATATTAAAGGGAAAAAATAGTTTTTCTCGCATATATAAACATTTTCAATTGTATTTATATTGTGTTCTAGTTTTTGTATAATGAATATTAGAGTTTTTGTTTTTAATGACGTTCATTTCGTTGTAGTTGTATAGCATTTTCTATTGCTTATTATGAGTCATACTTTTATAATATAATTTTTTTTGTTAAAAGTTTGGATTGAAAATATTTTTCCTTCTAAATGCAGTAATAAAATCGTTTTTAAAGCCATTTCATATACCTTTTTTTATTGCTTAACCCTTATTATGATTTTGACTACTGCAGTTTTTCCCCTTCACTTAAAAATATGCAAGATACCTAAGCATTATATGGGTATCGAAAGCAATCTACATAAGCAGCAACATTGTGTACAAAGTACTGTACTAAAATGATCGACTTTTCTGTCTGCATTCACATTTTATGCCCTTAATAAAATTTCATCATGCAGAAAACTATATTTAATTAATAGTTAATAGATTTATAAGAATAATTGTTTTACTTCATAATAATTTATATATTTAATATATTGGTTTAATAGTAAACATATAAATTATGGATGATGTATATAGATTATGTATTTAGTTAGCATTTGAAAAATTTCAATTCTACGAATATTTATAATCTGTATTAATATCTTTATAATATTTTTAATTTCTTACTTTAATTATTTCTTATCAAAAATATAAGTCCTACCCCCCTCAATTCCCCCTAAATTCGCAAAAGAGTGAAATTCTGATAGAAATACTCGAAAAATTCGAATTTTAACAATGTTTCGAATATATTCTAACTTTGAATGACTACGTAATAATTTATTCCTTGTGATTAAATTTTATCTTAATTTCCATTCAATATCGTTTCCTCTAAATCCAATATCGATATCGATAAAAATAATTATTTCTATCTTTCAAATACACTAGCAAAACAGTGTTTGAAATTTTTATTTTTTATATTCTGACTTTAAGCTTATAATTCGCCATATACTAGGGGGTAGGACTTATATTTGGCTATTTATCATATTTGATGAGTGCAAATATCAGGAAATTAAAAAAATAATAATAATATTTCTCAAAAAATGTTTAAATTGATAGAGTTTTTTAAAACATTTTCTTAGTTAAATTAATATATTGATTAATAATTAACAGCACTAATAATGGTTGATATATATTTGATAATTATTTTATTATCATCGGAATGTAATAATTTTAGAACATAAAGAAGGTAGTGAAAAATAAATTATAAATTTTCCTCCTTACAAACATTTAAAATAGCTAGTAACAAGAATCGAGAAAAAAAGATTGTGCTAAAATACATTCATGGCATTTCAACACAGATTTGTTTAAAACTCTGCATTAAAATTATTTTGATTTTTCACACAGCGATTTATCCTGCCATAAAGAAAATTCACAAGAATAAATTCGAAAAAGTCAGTATGCTAATTCTGCTATGAGCGTAAATATTGATATATGACCTCCGAATTCCAAACAATGAACTTGTATATATGTTGTATTGTGACTTACTTCAGTTTCGACGCAATCTTCTTCTTTAGTTCAAGCTCTTCGTCTTATATAAAGACACCCAAAGGAACAATAGGAATGGGGTGAGGTAAAGGCAAAGGTGTTAGTCGCCAATTTTTCTTTGGATGTGGCAAAGTGGTTGCCATTTGAAAATAATAGCCGGAAAATAGGTCGTACACTAAGAAATTAAGCACTTAAGTAAAATTAATAGCTGTGAAAATGATGTGCTTATTTACTTCGTCTTGGATTAACCATTCTAATTAGAATAATTTAATATGCTATTCTTATTCCTTCCTTTAAAAGTAAAAAAATGAATATTTATTTTTGTACGATTAACAATTATCGCTTTAAAGAAAGGAATAATTCTGATTATATAATTTTGCACAGATGATTCTACTTACATGTTAAAGAAGAATGTTGCTGCTTCGGATATCTTTCTCCTCATCTGATGATAATTCGAACTAAAGATGCACAGTTTAAAATGTATCTTTCACAGATTCAAAATGAGGAATTAATGTAAATAAATTAAGCTAAGCGTAGCAAGAAAGTTTTTGTAAATTTCGCTTTCAGTAACAATACTACATTGCATGTATAAATATGAAACGTTGTTACATTAAAATGATAAATTCTTATAATTTATAGTGCAGGTATATTTTAAGTTCAAAATAATTATTCAAAACCTCAATTCTAATATTTTAAAGAGTTAATTGCTATGATATGGAAGATGCGGAAATACGAAGTTTTGATACTAGGAAGAAAAAAAATGATTCTGGAACAACTTATCACTAATGAGGTTAAAATTGCAAAGTAAATAAAATTGAAAATTATTTTGACTATTTGCAAACAGTTTTTTATTTTAAAGTGACAGGGAAAAAGAAATTTAATTGATCATAAAGGGAATATTAAATTGCGATGTTAAGAAAAGGAGTTTATTACCTTTAATATAAAAGTCAAGTGTATTAGGAAAAATAATAATGCCTCTTTAGGCTGTTTGTCCAGCGCAAGTTGTATTTTCACTTGCTCTTTGGCCAATTTTTTTTACTTCCAATTTAATCTTTTTCATCTAGGCCATACTTGCCCGTATCCTACTAGTTTAATATTTATACAATTTTCTTTGAAATTGGTTAAGAAATTGTTTAAGTCTAAAATTATTTTTTATATAATTTTTATTAATATTTTTTCACATCGAATGTTAAGAGATGATGTGATAAATTTGTCAGTAATATTTTGTCGAATAATTTCCTGATTTCTGTGAAATACCATTTAATCGCGTCAAATCTTTAACCTATGATAAATGAAGATGACTGTGTGCAGAAAACAAGATCTTCTTTTTACTTAATACCAGTTTAAAAATTCGTTAAAATGTACTTCTATATGCTTCCTGTCTTAAAATGAGTTTCCATAAAATTAAAAAAAATCATTTTAAATATATAATATCGCTCAAAATAACTAATAGAGAGGCTCGCCTTTTCAAGCAATATTTTATAAACTAGATAAATGGGATAAGTTTGCAAAAGTAAAAAAAAAAAAAAAATAACAATATTTTCTTGGGAGTGAGGGTAAGCTTCTAATTTTTTTTAATGACTGCCAACTTTGATGGTATTAATACTGCTTGCCTCTAAAATTCGGATTGCATAGAGCTTTGGAAAACTGGTATTACTAAATGGGGAAAATAGAGCGAATTAGTGTCACAAAAATCTATCCACGTATTTCGAGGATAATTCCAGATTTTGGCATAAAAAACATTCTTTTCTGTCATTTACAGATTGTGTAAAGTACGATACTTCAGCAAAGAAAAGGAATGTGATGAAATCGTCAATAATAACTTAAGTCTATATGGTAAAATTTCTGTACATCTTAATTTTTTTAACATGTGCTTGTTTCTTTACTCAAGTTATCACGTAAACAGATCTCTCGGTAGCTAATGAGTTGACACTGTTCAAATAAAGCGTATTTTTAATGCAATAATTAGCACTAATTAATTCAATAACTTCCGTATCATTTAACAGAACATGATGAGATACTTGCAACTTTAAGCTGAAAGTGCAAATGACAAATCCTTGAATCAAAAGCTTGTAGTCTTGCGTGTATTTGATTTTTCTCTGGGGCTACATCAAACAGTGGATGCTACCAATTGACGTTGACAAACTTATGGCATGCATATCTGCAGACTTTCAAAGGATCACAACAGAGATGCCGAAAGAGTACGGTATGAGTTATCGTATCACCTTGATATCATAAGTGTTTTTGAAGATGTTTATTATGAATACTTATAACTGTTTTTAATTTAAATTTTCAACTGTTATTTGTAATTTCAGATGAACAAATAGGTTATACTTTATGCTTTCTTTTAACACCCCTGCAAAGTTGGAACATTCATTTATAAACATCTTTTATAGTATAAGAGTCCTTTCTGAATTATTCTAGGTAAATTATTTAGTCTGTGAGTGGAGATTCGTCAGTAATTTGATTAATAATTTCATTTTTTATTCATATACTTGCAATTTATTCAAATATTATGAATACGTAGTATAGACAAAGTTATCGACTTATTATTTATGAAATTTTAACCTTCTGGGTGCTCATAAGAGACTTTTTTCCCACAAAATAACAAACAATCAAGCTTTTGAAAATTAATATATTACAAATATTAATTGAAAAATGGAAATGACTGATGAGAATAAGAATATTTAGTCGTTTTAATGAGTTTAGAAACTTTTAAATAGTTTTATTACTCCGGACATGTGTCTCAAAAGGAAAGGAAAATGCACTTAGTTTATTATAAAAGGAAAAAAAAGTTGGCAGTCAAAGGATTAAGTAGAAACTTAACAATCATAAATCCCAATTTTAATTAACGAAAGTTTCTAATTCACATATAGCTGTCGAATGATGGTAAATAAACAAAGCCAAAAATAAATATTTAATCAAAATATTATAAAATATATTATATAAAATCTTTAAGCATTTAATGAACACTCATGATGGTTAATTCGAGACATAAAACATGCAGACGTATCCAGTTCCACTTTGAAAACACGATTTAAATAAAATTTTATGCTCAGTATTTTAAAAACGATAATTTTTTTTATTTAAAGGCCCGTTTCGAAACAGTTTGACAAACAAAAAAAAGAAAGCAAAAGAGAAGGAAAGAAAACTGAATTTACTGGATTTGAAAATCTTATTCCCTCATCTCTAATCCAGAAGACGTGAGATTCCTTTTAGTGACACTGAAAACACTGAAACCTTTCTGCTTAACTGCAAGATTGTAAATAGTTGTTGTCGACGTCAACAGCGACAAAATGGTGTAAGTCAACTAAAATAATCCAAGCTGGAGTTTATCTAGAATTTTTTTGAACGTAAGATACGATGAATTAAACGATAATATCGCGTAATAGAGATACTTCTCTTTCTCCACTGTTTAAAGTTTAGGTGATACTTATTTTTCCCTCTGGAAGTGCATTGAAATGAAGAATTTCTTCCTGTATCGATCGTTTTATCAAAACATCGATGTCTTTCGCTTCAATTTTTTAATTACTTCGTAACAAAACTTTGTAATAGAGCGTCTAGTTTTTTATTTCACCATTAAATGTTTTAAAGTGTTTCCTTTTTTCTGAAAGAGTTGTGACCATTCAACATGACATATAAATTATAATTACATAATTTTCAAATGAAGAAATAAAAAATAAGTGTAAATATAAATATAATAAGTATAAACATATGTTTAAAAATAAGTATAAAGCTATGTATAGTAGGTTTACATTAAAATGTAAAATACTCATACAAGAAAGAAACTATACTCTGAAGATAATATATTTACCATTACAAAATGATACCTGGACAGACACTATTTTTATTGTCACATTTAGTTTAATAATTATAATCCAAAAATGATATAAAGTGCGTAATAATTTAGTTTTTATAACCTTTAGAAATTATTATGCAAATTAAATTTATTTAAGATATAAAAAATATAATCAGCATCAATAAAAAATAAGACAAAATAACGGATTATATACTCGAGGGTTAACAGTGTGGTTTAAATTAATATATAAATAACATAAATATATATTTGATTTCAATGAAGAAATATTATTTACTTGATATGAAACAACATGACGCAGTCCTTTGTGATAATTATAATAATTTGAACTTGTCTATGACTTTGGATCACACTACTTCGTAATTACTACTAGCTCTGTAACTTTTTGGATACTTTGCGTATGCATATAATCTATTTAGAAGCCTGAATTCGGGTAAAGAAAACTGTAAGCCGGTATCAAAGTCTCTACTGAAAGTACTATTATCAGCATTTTTAA
This sequence comes from Argiope trifasciata, assembly GCA_026543055.1. Classification (NCBI taxonomy): domain Eukaryota; kingdom Metazoa; phylum Arthropoda; class Arachnida; order Araneae; family Araneidae; genus Argiope; species Argiope trifasciata. The sequence continues at coordinate 2,734,731 of JAPMOQ010043034.1, forward strand.
ATCCTTTTTTAAGATAGATTGTGAATGAAAAAGAAACCGTGAATGAAAATAAAAATGTCTTCAATTCACATATTATGACAATTTCAAATGAATTTCGTTCTTAGCACCATGTACTGGATCATTCAAATTGAATGTTAGAAATAAATCAATGGGAATGGTCTTGAACAAATTTCCTTTAATAACCCCAGCGTAAAATTATGAATTTGGGGAAATGGCCTTAGCGATCTATATTTACGAAATACAAGTGTTAATCTACAATTTTTAAGAATCTGTCGCGCAACTTTGGGCGATTCTTTTTCTTGAGATTAATTCCTGACATACGATTAATATACATGCACTCAAAAATCTATTTTTGAGGTGCCTATTTCTTGCTGTTTTAAAATAAAAATTGTTCCATAGAGCAACACACAAGATCACATACCAAATTTCATTTATTAAGTCCTTGAAAATTTGGGTTCTATCGTTTACCTGCATGCGAAAGCATGGATAAATAGACAGTTGACTTTTTCAGTTCAAAATTTGTAACAGATCTACTAATGATGAGCATGGGAATCAAATTTATGTCACCTAAATTACTAAGATTTTGAAGTATCCCGTTTCCATGCACGCAAAAGAAACAGGCAGACGGAATATTAGGCTCTTGACTGGTTTTTAATTTAATATATGTCTACAATATATATGCTAAACATGTCAACCAATTTAATCTATGTAAATCTTTAAATTTTAAACCTATTGGTGCTCACTTATACTGGAATTGAATTTTTACAAAATTTGATAGTAAATCGAGAGATTTGGTGTAAGGAGCATATACCAAATTTTAATCTTTCTAGCTAAAAATAATTTGGAATTATCGATATTACGGATATACATAATTCCAAAAACCTTTTTTCTTTTCGGATTTATGGAGGTCTGAATCAGGCAGATTTGTCATATCAAAAGATAATTGTTTTCTAGCTAGCTTTCAAATGAGCTAGAGCTTTGAAATTTTATACATTTAAGTATTCTCGATAACAATACTCTGTTAAAATATTTTCAAATTGCATCATTAATTATATAGATATTTTAATTAAATTATTATAGTATGCTATGAGGGCTACTGCTAGTGAATTTCTGAATAAAAAATAAATTTTTAATAAGATTAAAATATAATCTCTTTATAATATTCTTATAAAAGCTGTTTTTTAAATTGACACTTTTTTCTTATGAAAACTGCATAGATATTGAAGCTGTTTGATATAAGTTTCATTGCCTCATTGAATATATTTTTCATGAAAGATGAAACGTGATATTAATTTTTAAAAGTAATCGAATATCCTTTTTACCTAAGTTAACATATATCAAATTTTAACTGGGCATAAAGTTATTATGTGAAATTTCAATTTCGATTTCATCATATTGTAAATATTCTTGCATTTAACCGACAGATAATTCATGAAATTATTTTCAGTAGCTTATTATACCGTTTTACCCCTAGTACTGTTTTACTTTCAAAACTTCTAATGATAATGAAACGCCCAATTTCCATTTCTAAAGGCTCCCATAGAAAATATTACGCTAGTTCTTAGAAAGAAAATGGAGATAAAATTTGAAATTCGGTTAGAACATAATTTTTGTTTCCAAATTCTAGAGATGTACTACAGAGAGAAAAGATGAACAATTAATTAAATCAAGCTTACTAAAAATATTTTCTATCAAACCTGGATTAAAAAGAAGTAATTTTAGAGATAGGCTGTTTATTAGATTTTTTTTTTATCTCGGATTTAATTTTCCCTATAAGTGAAAACATTATGCAAATTTGAGTAGACGTCGGAAAAAATAACAAACTGGACATGATACAATGGTAGCATTTGTATTATTTATTTGATTAGCGTTTCTGTGATAAATTGTGCATTCTTCATAACGAGGTCAAAGAATGGGTGAAGTGAATAACGATATTGAGCAATTACGTTTGATCAAGCTCTTAAATTTTTGATTGATGAACAATAGAATTTTCGATCAATGAATTCCTTTATCAAATATATCGATTTTTTATGATATTCACAAAAATGTCCCTCGGTGTAGAGATTTTATTAAGTATATCTGACGAATTTTTTCATCGAAATTAATTCATGCCATGCCACTTAACCAAAGTCACTGTATATTCCATTTGAAATTTGATTGTAATCAGCATTAAGCATCTTTTTTTCCTTACTGCAACAAGCGCAATGGAATTTAGCATCAATTTTGGTGAAATTTGACAAAACCTAATCACCCAAACCTACTAACTAGCGTTAATTACTGTGTTAATCTGGATATGCATTTAGTGATAGAAAACTGGTTACTTCGAAATATTTTTAATAGTAAATAAAGTTCACAGTTCTTCAAAAGAGACGAGAGAAATAATGTAAAAATATTAACTCAAATTGTGAATTTCTTTAAAATTATTGATTATAAAATTGATAAAAAATATGATTACAATAAAATTTATTTAAAAAAAGTTTTTTCGGCGTGTTCAAGGGATATTTAAATTCTTTTTTTTCTTTTTAATTTAATTATTATAAATATGAATTTTATGATCATGATTTTTTAAAATTCACAACCAGGTGGATACACTCCTATGGAATTATAAATTTATTGAACTGAAAAATAATTTGGTTCTATAAGTATTAAAATAGTATATTGAGAATACACAACCAAGCAGGTAGTGCTGGGTAAGAAAAAGAAATCCTTCCGCCAGATAAGAATTGGGATTTTCATTCATTTTCTTTCCTTTCTAAAAAAAAACCTTACAATGCCTTGAATTTTTTATAAAGTCGAAAGTTCAACAGCAAATAGTCGTATACTATATTTATATTCATACATGATTTTCTTTTTAAATATTACGCAAATATAATTGCAGTGATATAATTTGGCCCACGTAACTTAATAAAATAATCTTGTCTTTGACTCCAGAGTACAATTTAAGTCCTGAGTATTCGACATGAGCATGGGTTTGGTTCAAGTCAAATTCGTTCCAGAGTGTAATGTGCAAATTCAGAAAAAACTTACTATCTCGAGTGTCGTTACAATCTGATTACAATTTAAAATCAAACAAAAAAATCAATTCCCCAATTTGAGATCAACCTAACTAGCTATTATCATATTGTATAATCTGTCAAAATCAGTCCTGCTGAATGGAATAAAATATCTTCTTCAGATTATTCGTACTCTTTTCCAGTCAGAAAGGGCTCCTCAACCCATTTGAATATGATGTCCAATTAAATTGCTGAGTTCAGCAAGTAATATTTGTCATCAGCATAGCTTTTTAAATATCTTTCTTTTTATGAAGCAGCTGTTCTTTGAAGAAGAATCCTTGTGAACGGTACGTATTTAAAGCAAGAAAACCTGGAACGTCTCCATGTTGTATTGCCACGCATTTGGCACCTAGTAATCAAGGAAGGAAAGGTGTCTTGAAAAGTAAGTGGAGCATTGATGTGCCTGCCAAAGGTTCGAAATAAGCTTTTATTCTTCGACTTTCTAGCTCATTATTTCGACATTAGAGATAAATCGATAAATTCCAATGTTGTCAAATGCTTTCAACAGTAGGCGTGCATTAGTGAATAAAATTATGCAGTAGTAATAGTAATTCAGGCGTACAGTAGTGAAAATAATCGCCCTTCAAAAATTGTTCTATTTTGTAATTTATCTTTTATTTTGTACATACAAATGATTCGTTGTTAAAGAAAATTTCAAATTTTATTTAAAGGAAAAGAAATTTTGTAAAAATTAAAAAATGTTGTCTCTAAAGTGAAAAAGTACATAATTCTATTAAAATTCATGATAAATTTTTAAGACAGATAATTGTTTTGTTGCAGTATATAAGCATTCGTAATAACATTTGATATAGATATTTTTAGAAAAGCATGAGTAACAAGTTTTTAGCCACTCTTGCAGACTCAATAAAGTAACGTAGTTAGGGAATTAAGCACTAACTTTATTTCAGTTTTTGATCTTGACATCTTAATAATATTTTCAATATAAATTTATGATTTTAAGTTTACTTCTAGACAGTCGTAAACTTTCTATCAAACATAAGACCGTCATTAAAACTGTAAATATACTTTGTGATGTCGAACAATTTCACATGTAAAATTTTATGCACGTATTAATTTCTCTTAATTAAGAAAATAAATTTTTATATAAAGAATGTAAAATTTGGTTGCTTAATAAGTTACTGTTGACTTATATAAATTAATATTGTGAATTTTAAAAAAATGTCCAATAGTTTATTATAAAAATGATTTACTAAATATCTTCACACCATATAAAGTATATTACAAGAAAAGTATACATGCAAGAATTTCAAATTTCCTTTCTATGTAAACAGATAATTATTTAGATCAGTGATTCCCAAAGTGGTCTATATCGACCCCTAGGGGTCTATGACAACCTGCAAGGGGTCTACGTCAGCGAAAAAAAAAATTTGGGGGTCCATGAAATGAAAATGGGGATCCAAGATAGTAAATCTCAACACTGATAGTACCTATTTACTCAGAACTAAGTACAAACGAAGAACTTAAGGTTCAGTTTAAAAACGGATATCAGCAATTCTGGCTTCTTTGCAACATACCCGTTACTTATCCCGTATTATGGAATATAGCGAGGAATCTCCTCTCCATCGTCATACCTAGTGGAAAAGGGGTTACTAATCTCTTAAAGAATAAAAGAAACAGACTGGACATCATTAGCCGAGGAGATTTAAGATTAACCCTTACAAAATTGACGCCAAATGTTGATAATTTATTGTTAAAGCATCAGGCTCATCCTTCTCATTAAAAAAATTGACTTTTTGCTTATGTTAGTTTGTTTTATGTTTATTTCATGTTACATAGATTTTACATAACAGATACGAAATTTTATTTTGAGTAGTATAAATTTAAATTCAATTAATAAATGTATAAATTAACATGTGTTTTTACTTTAAGTTTTTAACAGTAAACTTCACTACAGTTAGAAATTTACAGGAAATCAATATCAGGTAAGTAGGGGGTCTATTCAATACGGAAAAACATGGCAAGGGGTCTACGACACAAAAAAGTTTGGGAAACTCTGATTTAGATAAATAATATTAATACCGAAATTCAGCGATATTGAAAGGAATGCAAAAAAAAAAAAAAAAAAAAAAAAAAAAAAAAACGATTTTTGATTCAACTGAATAATCGACTAGCGCTGCCCGGAATTTAAACTTTTTCATGCATAATTCTTGAAGCTACGAATGACTTTTGTTTATATTGGGTCGTTCGGAAAGTCATTTCGTATTTTTGTGTCAAAATGAAAAGAAATTTTCGTTTAATGAATAAATTATTTATTAAATTATAAAATTGCCATTCTGGTCTAATACCTTTTGCCATTCTGGTCTAATACCTTTTGGTAGTAACATGATTACACGCTCATAAAAGTTTTGGTCTTTGCTGTAAAAAAAAAACTGATCGAGGTGGTTTTTGGCCTCCTCATTTGAAGGAAAAATTTTGCAAATCAGTTCTGGTACTGATGTACTGTTAACACATCTTCTACACACATATTGGCTAATTTATTTCTGGCTTGACAGCATTTTTACCTTTTATATAGCAAAAAAGAAAAAAATGACGAAAATGCTGTTTATTGCTCTCCATATTTAAAAGGGCACCATCCAAAAACTACTGCGAAGAATCAGCTGCACTTTTTCACACTCAAGCCTTGCTATATCAGCTCTTAAAACATAAAATGATTTTGCGGTTTAAGTATGAAATTGGGTGCGAAAAATGCAATTAAATTTTTTGTCAGGAAAAAACGAAATTACTTTCCGAACAACCTAATATTATTCAAAATCCTTTTATTGTTTCTGAAATTCCTCTTTAATTAAAATTAGAATATCAGTTGCAGATGGCGATTTTAAAAACCATCGATAGCTGATTTTATCCATAACTTAGAAGTATTTGTTACATAATACTGCACATTTTTTCACTGATGTTCAAATTTATAAAGGTTTAAAGAATAATTTGGAACATTAAATTAAATAGTCAGTTTTTCAGAAATATAGAGCCCTCAAAATAAAGTAAATCAATCAGTTGCCTGATGCAAAATGTAAATCGTTTTCATTTAAAATTTGCTCATTTTATTGGCGTACTCTTTCAGAAGCCCTTCGCACATAGTTTTGTTAGCGAATGATAAAAAAAGAATAAATTTCTCATAAAAGATGTGCTTTCTTTCGTCTGAATGTGAGTTGCGCATTTATGTTTTCTTAAACATTTCTGTAAATTACTATATTTACACATAAAACAGTGTCAATATACACTGAAGTGACAAAAGTCATGGGATGACTGTTAATATCGTGTCGATCCTCCTTTTCCCCGGCGAAATGCAACAACTCGACGTGTCATGGAGTCCACAAGTCGTTGGAAGTCCTCTGCAGGAATATTGAGCCATGCTGTCTGTATAGACGTCCATAATTGTGAAAGTGTGGATGGTGCAGGAGTTTGGGCACGAACGGACCTTTCGATGATGTCCCATAAATGCTCGATGGGATTCATATCGGGTGATCTAGGTGGCCAGATCATGCGCTGGAATTGTCCGGAATGTTCTTCAAACCAATCGGGAACAGTTCTGGCCCGGTGACATGGCGCATTGTCATCCATAAAAATCCCATCGTTGTGTGGGTACGTGAAGTCCATGAATGGCTGCAAGTGATCTGCAAGCAGCTGAACATAACCATTTCCAGTCAATGATCGGTTCAGTTGCACCAGAGGACCGAGTCCATGCCATGTAAAATCAGCTCACACCATTATGCAGCCACCACCAGCTTGAACAGTGCCTTGCTGACAGTTAGGGTCCATGGCTTCGTGGGGTCTGCGCCACACTCAAATTCTACCATCAGCTCGTAACAACTGAAATCGTGACTCATCTGACCACGCCACGGTTTTCCACTGGTCTAGGGACCTGTCGATATGCTCACGAGCCCAGGAGAGTCGCTGCAGGCGATGTCATGCTGTCAGTAAAGGCACTCGAGTCGGTCTTCTGCTGTCATAGCCCAAGGAAGACAAATTTCGCCGCACAGTCCTATCGGACACGTCCCTCGTACGTCCCACATTGATTCCTGCAGTTATTTGACGAAGTGTTGCGTGTCTATTAACATTGACCATTCTACACAGACGTCGGCGGTCTCGGTCGTTAAGTGCAGGTGGTCGCCCACTGCGCTGTCCATGATGGGATGTGATGCCTGAAATTTCATACTCTCGGCACACTCTTGATACTGTGGATCTCGGAATGTTGAATTCACTAACGATATCCGCAATGGAATGTCCCATGCGTCTAGCTCCAACTAACATTCCACGTTCAAAGTCTGTTAATTCTCGTCGTGCCGCCATAAATCACGAAAAACCTGTTCACATGAATAACTTGAACACAAATGAAAGCTCTGGAAAACGAACTGCGCATTTATACTTTTTCGCTGCGATACTACTGCCATCTGTATATTTGCATATTGCTATCCCATGACTTTTGTCACTTCAGTGTATATGTATTAAAAAGAGATAAGTATTAAAAAGAATAGTAAGCAGTTCCTCAATATTTCAGAATCGGCTACGCTATATATATATATATATATATATATATATATATATATATAAAATATGAATGACAATTGAAGATGTTATAATTATAACATCTTCAAATTCAAAGATATTTTATATTTTTGTTAGATACTTGTTTTCGAAGTTATTACGGAAAAAACGTAATATTTTGATTATTTTCCCATAATTTAAAGCTTTCGTTATGTGAGAATCGCCATCATAACATTTTATTAATGAAGCTAATAATGATTTCAAGAAAAACTGCGCTGAAATTAAATTGGTATTGCTGAAAAGTTAAAATTTTAAATTGTATAATGTTCTAAAAATATTTTTTATAGAAAAATTTCCTCGAAAACTCTTGAAGAAAAAGAACAACATTTTAGTTAATTTCTAATTAACTGTCCATATAATTAATTTTTGTACTTTTAAAAATTATCTGCGTTTTTTCTCTTTTCGTAAATAATGTATGCGGAATTGAGTCGAATCTGGCGAAGTTTTCGATGTTAGAGGCGCGGAATATACATTCATACACGTACTTTGATGTCCGAACGTTATGCATATTGAAAAATATATTAGAAAAATGCGATACCTATGAATAAATATTCGAGAATTTACTCGAAATAATTTGTGGAGAAGCTATTGAAGGCAAAAATTTGTTTCTATTGCATTCATTTCAGTCGATGTCCCCATGCGCTAACCACCCGTTCATGTCGAAAAGCAAATAAACCAATGTTCTCGACATAAAAAATTTAGACTGATTTTCATGTGCGAAGGAACTTTATTAAGGAGTAAAGGGAACGAATAATTGCACAAAAACGATATCTGAACATATTTGGGAAAGGAATTATCACAGAAACCCTCAAATATGGAAGTAAATCCATATTTGAGGGGTTTTGAATATGTGATTTCAAGATTGTAGTAAACTGTGGGAAATGTTAACTGACGACCGGTACCAATCAGATAAGACTTACATCCGTTTACCAAGACCGATATCTGGTAAAAACTTCACAACGTTAGGGGCACAATTGTGCCAGAGATGTAGTTTCAGCTTTCACAGCCAACACAGAAGTGCAAATCGTTTAGTGAAAATTCAATTAGCATATCTCCGAAGGTCTATATTCCCTCATTTATGCATATAACTGGAGTTTGGAACATTAGTGAGGAATTTTGAGACAGTGCGATGCTCAGTGACGAATCTTCCTTTAACATGAATACTGATTTTCATAGGCTAATTATATAGCGAGAACGTGGAACTCGTTTACAAGAAAATATATCATTTACTTCAAGGTAAGTCATGATGGATGATAACAGATCATGACACCATGCAAATCTATTCGATTACTTCCATGGAACGGAAAATATCCAAGAAAGGCCTCTTCTTATCTGATCTAAATCCTATCGAGAATGTGTGGGATATGGTCAGGAGGCAATTTGCAGGCTTACATTAGGAGATCTTGAAACCCACAGTTTATCCATAATATCACAACAAATAAGGAAAATTATAATACAGTATACCTGGCTAAGAAAGGTGACTACACTTTATGAAACAGCAACATCAGCATTTTATTTTATTTCTGTTTTACATTAAAATGTGAACTCCTTGTATGCCGAGTTTCTTTTAAACTTTGTACAGTTAGAAAAGTGAATGTTACGGTTCTTGCGCATTATATTCTTATTTAATAGACTCTTTACTTTTAAACTTTACGCTTTACGGCGTTTTACTTATAGTTTCTTCTTTTTTCATATAAATATGAACGGTTAAGTTTAGTTTCAGATTTATTAGAGTGTCATTTTAGAGCAACATTTAGGATATTTCAATAAAATGCTTAACTTTTGGACATCAGTGTTCTTGACCAGGGATTTTTGTTTGTATTGAATAAGAAATCATTAACATTTCATTACACTTAATAAATTACACATAAAGTAATAATTTCTAAGGGAAAAAAACTAAAATTATTTTCATATTTTACGTTAATTAAAGATATTTCACATTTAGAGCAGTTTTATTTTTACTTTCGTTATGACTTTTAAAAACATCTGTTATATAATTATGGTAGTTGAAATAAACTTAAGAACTTTCTCTTAAAGGTGAATGAATTTTAAAATGTTTTCTGTAACTTAAATGAAAGTTTTATTCTATTAACTTATTATGTAAAACAAATAAGTTTATATAAATGAAACAATTAAAACACATATTCCAATCAAACTCATTTTTTAATTTTTTTTCCTTTTTACGCTTTAAAAATATTTTTAGAGTCTTATATATAGCTTCTGATATTTTTCTTTCACTTTTAAATTATTTTGAAAATAAAGCAACAACAAACATACAAAGTAGATTCTTGCTTTATTCTATACACTTTCCATTTTTCTTAACACACATGTATTATTTCTAAAATGTATAATCAATAAATAACGTGCAGCATATTTTCAGTAATAGTTTTTCCTCGAAAAGATTTTAGATATTTTCATTTAGAAGTCGTTAAGAGTACGCTTTTTGCGTTAATAGCATTTTTTACCAATCAAAATTAATTTTATGGACATTAAAGGGCACTTTAAAGAATTTCTTCACAAATATTTTTTAAAGATAAACTATGCTAATCATTCTTAACCGAAGATAATATCAGATATCATATTGCTCTAATTTGTTTTTACACAATTTTGCTACTACATTTTTATTTATATAATCAATTGGGACGTAACAATTTAATTAAATTCATTTATTTAACTACTTTTAAGCAAAAACTTTTCATTTTTAATTCTAACAAATCCCTCCTGTTTCTTTGCATTTATATTTATGTTAATATGTAGTACAAATTGAAATAAAATATATTATTTATACATTCATATTTGTCGTTATTTGTTAGGATAAAAGAAAGAATTAGAACCCCTTTTAGTTGCTATTAAAATTAAAACTGTAGCATTAACCGCCAATAGGGTAACATGAAAGTCATTAAAAAAGTTATTCAACAAATTTCAAAAGGAAGTTTTACGATAAATAATTTAATAGATTGTAGGCATTGTATAACAGGCATTGTAGAAATTTACTAGATTTCAATACTTTTTCTTAGCAACCACAATTTGGTTAATTTGAAGAATATTTCAATATACAATAAACTTACATTAAAATTTCAGTAACTAAAAAAAAACAGATATTTTTTTCACCAAGATTTTTTAATTTTTATTATACTTCATAAATTCAATATTTATTTATTTTCAATAATAATACAAAAATTGAATTATAAAATAAAGTCTTAAGTATTCATACTCGCATTTTGAAAGCATAATTGAACTAAACTCGGAATATAATTCTTATTTAAATGAAAAAGCCTAAATTTGTTTAAAATATTTCTTTCATCGTCATAGATATTTTTACATTGTTAATAGTTATGAATATCTAAGTTATAGAGGAAATTTCAAGCAGACTATATTTTTCTAAAGTAGTATCAATTTTATTTATTGAAATTGTACATGTATTTAATTTGGTCGATCAAAATATATAAAATAGCACGCATATGCTATATATTTAATTAATAAATATTTATTATGATTATTTTGAATAATCGTATAATTTTTAAATGGAAATTTCCTTTATACGTTAAATTCTGATCAAAATTTTTCTAGTTTATTTCGTCAGAATTTTTTTTGGAACTTGTTTCGATAAAAGAGCAGGTTTAGAAGCATCTTTTTACATATTTTAAATTTCACGACATTTTTTTACGAACTTTTCCGTTTATTAAAGAAGCGATGATTATATTTAAACTTAAAAAATATAAGCATAAGTCTTGTAAAATTACATAAATAAATTAAAAAAATAAGTAAAAATTGAATTACATTGAATTATTAATAAAATAAATAATTGAACATTTCAAAATCATGTTATTCAATGTAAACTTCTCTCTTATTGTTCGAGTAATTATTACGATTACCATTCTTTAAAACAAGAATTCATCATGCGAACAAATATTAAAGATAAATTTTTATGAACCAAAAAGATAAAATAAAAGAATGCATATTACAAAGAAAATCTAAATCGCAATTAAAAAAAATGAAAGAGAATTATGCGTTTTATTTCTCTGCAATGTACTCGGAAAGTAAAGAAAAGTGAACCCGTATTTGTTTTTTGTAGTGAAGATGTGTGCGCAAATATAATGTATATTTGTATAAAAATGCATACAATCTCATCTGTTATTTTTTCTTTCTAGATGGAAAAAAAATTCTGAGTAATTCATTCTTTTTAAATTTTTTTAATTAATCTTAGGTTTTAACTACTTATGAAGTGAAATATTAGTTGATATATGCCCTAAAGTGCTTCATATACTTAAGACGCAAACAAATTATATTCAGGTTTAAAAACAACTTGAAACAAAATAAACTAGTAATGTAGATTTTTTTTTTTTGAAGAAAAAGTGGGAAGAAAGGTTTTCATTTTTTCTGAAGGCAAGTTTCCATATTAAAAAACTATTTCTTGAAATGGTTAAATTTATGAATTCCATAATGCGTTATTTTACAAGCTATATGCTAGACAAGTATACTATGTCACAAGCGTACTTTCCATATCGTGGAAAGTAATTAAAAAACTATGCGTGTCTTATTTGAAGGCGCAAATTTTATTGCAATTAAAGGAAACATATTGTATTTTGAAAATATCTATCCGAATAGATTATAATTGTTTGCATATCAGAAGTTAGCAATTACGTTAAACGTTATCGTTTGGCGAAAAAATTGTTAAGTTTAATATCTTAAGCTAAAAATATGCACAAATATTCTGTCTTCAAAAAAATCAATCTTAGAACTGAAATAATTTAATTATAACTTAATCTGCAATAAATAAATAAATAAATAATGAAGAATTTTGTACAAAATACTTTTCATATGACAATTCCAGGTGAGATGCATGAATACACATAAACTCAGTTAGAGACAAATTCAAAATTATTAATATGATATTAAAACGCACTTAATGCAGTTAAAGCGATGTCAACAACCAAAAAGTAAAAATATCTGATGTTTCGTTTGGTAGGCTATCAGAGCTGAAAATCATTGTTTGCATATCAGGATAAAATGTGAGAGAAATGAAGTCTATAAATCTAGTTTAAAGTTAGCAATTATTCTTTAATTCTGTTTGCATGCATTCTAAGCGTGAAAGGTAAACATAGGAAAAGTGATTTGATAATTCGTCTTTTAGAAGAATGTTAGTGTCACGTGATTATTTATATACGACGTTGTTTATTATGGGATGTTAAATTATGAAGAATATTGTGGAATGCAGTTTCCAAAATTCTTGACAACTGGTTCAAAATTCTTGACAACTAGTACATTTCAGTTTTAATAGGAGCGTGAAATGAAAGAAAACTATTTTTCATTTGAACATGAGAAAATCAAAGTTATATTGAAGCATAAATGGTAATATTGACTTACCTTATTGTAAACTAAGGCAGCAGAGAGTTCATTTTCGACCACCATCATGACGATGCCGAACATGGCCATGACGAGGGCATAGTCGGAGATTCTCTTGCGCTTCTCGAAGAGAGCCTTCCGTCGTCCGAGCCGGTAGCCGACACTCGGCTTGTGGAAGCCGGACGCTTGCTTCTTGCGGCCATCCTCAGGTAAGGGCTGCTCGGGTGTTACGCCGACCAAGGCGATGGCCGCCGTCTCACTGTCCGTGGAGTTCTGGCCTTTCATCGAGCACTCGATGGACATGGTGGAGGAGTACGAAGTGACGGGCTTGCGGAGCTGCTTGAACTGGCGAATGGCCCCATTGACCCGCATGGAATCGGCGGCGATCTCCGCGAACTCGTTGCCCTGGCTTGGCGGCTCCCGGTACAGTTGTCGGAGGGAGGCGGCCACGCTCTCCCGCGACACAGTCTTTGTGAGGAAGGAGTGCTCGAGACGGGAGCTGAGGCCAAGCCTCGCGTGAGGCGGCCACAGGTGACTTCTGCCGGCCGACGAGATGCGCCCGCCGCCGCTCGCCAAGCCCCCTATCGGCGGTTGCCTCAGCAGTCTTCGCTCCGGCTCTGCAAAAACACACCGCACTCAGTCAACACGAGGGAAAGGGGGCATCTATTACACATAAACAACTCACTACAAACTTCAAGAAGACAGGGCTTATTATTCATTTTTTTTTTTGGTTTCAAATAAATAAACTTAATGTTTGGGGCTCATGTAAATTCGGAACTCTTTCAGATAATCAATGTGGGCTTTGATTTGTTTAATTCCTAATTTAATGAGCAGAGCGATTACAAAGACTTAGTGAAGAATACATCTAGATTTTTATTCAGTTATACATTTGCTAAATAACAATGTTTATTCAAAAAAAGTTAAAAACACTGGTTACCGACCACGTTGGCATTTTTTTTTCAATTGTTATTTCTTGCAGTTCAGAATTTTATCTTCCCAAAATAGTTTGTGTTTTCTGGGAAAAGAAAGGCCTGACCTATCATCCAGAGTCACATATTTTTCAGCTAAAATTTGTTTTTAAATTCAATATTTTCAAAACTTTAATTTTCATAAAAATTATCCACCTTTAACATGATATTTTAAAAACAAATAAAGGTATTTACAAAAAAATTTCAACTTGTGTTTTAATTAATATAGGCAATGTAATCAACCAAAAGTTTTATTTTTGATGAAATATTCCTTCATTTATAGATGTTTTTTGAAAAATTAAGTTGTGAATTTATGAGGAAAAAAATGCTTATATACGTATATTTTTATTCCTAACTTCTTTGCATCTCAAAATATTTCTTAGATTTTGGTTCATTTCATTCATCATTATGTTCCATAACCTGTGTACAAAGAAATATAGGATTGCTGCATTACAATTTTTTGTATCGTGTTAACCGTTTTGGTTCAATTTCATTCAAATTTACTACACATTTTCCGATATCTCAAAATATATTATATTTTCAAATAATTTAATTTTTTTATAGTGTTTTTTATTATAAATGACAACACAACTAAAAACCATACTTTTAAATACTTTTTTAAAAAACCAATTTTTCAAATTTGTTTCTTCGAACGTAGTAGGATAATTTCTTGATTTCAAAGACCCATAATCATAAAAAAGCATGTAAATGTCAGAACTAATTAAAGGAATTTTAAATAAACAATGCGGATTTTTCGATTGCTTATTGATTCTAAAGTTCGTAAAACTAATTAGGATAGCATTTCATTCTGCTGAATGCGGCTTTTTAAACTGTAGATCCTGAAAATTTTGGGGAAACTTCTTTATTGAGATTTTTCACCATTTGTAAGTCAAAAATTTTAAGAACCTTTAAAGTTGTACCTAATTTTTTAAAGGCATTATTTTTTATTTCATTTCATTTAATTATCTGTCATTTTTTTTCCTTTGTAATTTCATGCTGTCATAAATTTTGTTCTTGTCCTTACGGAAATGGGGTTGCAAATTTAAAAAAGAATCTTTCTTTAACCCAAGAAAGAGCCAATAATGGAAAAAGAAAACACTTGGCTTAGATATCATTTTTGCAAAACGATATTTTTTTAACCATACTTATTGGAAAAAATATTTTTTTAAAATAAATTTTGGATAAATTTTTTAAATCTAAACCTGCATTTAAACAAATTAATTCGAATTAATTTAGTGAGAATCTTTATTTCTTGATATTTAGTATTGTTTATTAAATATCAAGAAATAAAAATTCAATTATTTTCATTAAATAATAATTTTAATAAAAAGAAATTTCCAAACTTTGTTTTTTATTAATGTACTAAAAAGAAAAATGCATTTTTCTTTCATTTATATTTTATTTTTATTCCTCAATTTATTATTATTTAATATAAATATTGATTCCTGAAGTTAATTTTTTATGAATCTCGTTACCAGGTGGCGCCATGGGTACAATAGATAATTAAATTAATGTATTGGATAATTACAAAGTTCTGGCAAAATTAAATTGATGCATTGTCCTTAAAAACTGCAATGGTCATTGTTTCATAAATCATGCATCGATAGTCATTTATTGTTCAGACTATCTGAATTTCATATCATTCAGTCGTTTCTCCTCTTAATACGTTTTAAAGATGTGGTTTTTAAGACAACAATAATCACACGTAGTTAATCTAACTCCATTTATTTCTAAAAACTATTTACAATTCTATACACTAGGTGTTGCCAAACACTCAAAGAAAACATTAATTTCGCGCCCAATTAATTCTGGTTTTAGACATCTAAAAGTAAATTCTAGCTCTAGTATTCTTAAAGTAAAAGCTGGCTTTTCAGCAAATAGCCCTCGTAACATCCTCCCACCTTTTGATTTTTAAATTAGGAGGATACAAAATCAAAATGACTCAACAAATGAACAATATTACATCCAAAATAGTAAGAAGTTAAAACATGAAATGCACTTATTTAAAAAGGATATAATAAAGTTTTAAAAGTCAGTTGAAACGTGAAGGTTTAACTACTCTTCTTCCAATTCTAGTTGTTATTTCACAGTCCTTTTCTGAGCTCAAAATTTCAGTACCCTTATTCGAAGCAACAGGTTCGTTATTTCTCACAACAACGGAATCGTCATTGTCTAATTCCAATGGGTATAAACGTTGCACAGGACGCACAAGTTCTCCACTTGCCGTTTTCAGCTTTACTACTCTGATGCAACCATCTTTCCCAGGGAACATTTTGATAACCTTTCCCAAAGGCCAGTCTATTCGCTTTTTAATATCACTTTCAATTATAACAATATCTCCCACTTTCACTTGTCTTGACTCCTTTCTCTTTGGCTTCCTTTGAATCAACAAGCTTAGATACTCTTTTCGAAATCTTTTTCTCAAGTCCTCTCGTAATTTTTGTTGATACTGATATCGTTTGGATATATTTACCTTATCCAAAGTATCTAAATCGGGAACTCCCACCCTTGTAGTTTCTTGAAGAAACATTGAGGGTGTCAGTGGAATTAAATCATTCGGATCTTCTGACATATAATTCAGAGGTCGAGAATTGATATTGTCACAAAGAGTAGTAAACATCTCTTCATAATAAAGCGAAGCTTTTCCCAAAATTCTTCTTAAAACCTTCTTCACCATCTGGATCATGAGATAAAAAAATCCGCCCCACCAAGCAGCTGTTCGGGGGTTAAATTTCCACTGAATTCTTAAGACAGAAGCTTCATTTACAATCTTATCCCAGTCAAGAGAACCCATCAAATTATTTGTTCCAGTAAAATTTGTTCCGTTATCACTGTACAAGGTCTTAGGTCGCCCTTGTCGTGCGACGAATCTTCTAAAACCTAAAAGAAATCCATTCGTTGAAAGACTTTGTATTAATTCCAGATGAATGGCCCTGTACACAGCGCACGTAAATAGCAAGATCCAGGCTTTTTTCTCATCCTTTAAATGAAGCGGTCCTGCCAAATCTACTCCAGTGACTTCAAACACCGCAGCATCCCGTACACGATCTTCTGGGAGTGGCGCGGGAATTGATTCAAAGTTTTTGCTGGTATATCTTTTGCATCTTATACATCTTGAGAGCACTTTCTGGACGGTCTTGCGACCCCGTAGGATCCAAAATTTCTGCCGGATATCTGACAAGATAACTTGAACTCCAGCATGGGAAGAGATCAAATGATGTTCGAAAATCAATCTCTCCACTAATGGGTGCTTGCAAGGCAAAACTAGAGGATATTTAAAATTTTCCTCATCATCTCGTCTAGTAACTTTTGTTTTTAATCTAATTAGTCCATCAGAATCACTAAACACACAGAGGGATTTAAGTTTAGATTTTACGTCTTCATTATTAAAAGTTTCTTGTTGCAGAATTTTTATCACCCTTCTTTCAGCTGCATCCAATTCTGTTACAGTTAAATTATCCTTGAGCTTGTTAACTGGATTTTGGCAGTTTTGTATAAATCGTAGCACCCATGCTAGCATTCGAACAATTCTTGTATACCTTGAGAACTTGTACAAATACCAAGATTTTTCCAGATCTGAAGAGTGTACCAACATTACGATCTTCTTTTTCCTTTCTTGGAAAACCTCTTCAGGATTCCACTCAGAATCTGTCGCTGGCCACTCTTCTTCTGGAAGTCTCAACCATTGAGGACCCTCCCACCATCTCGATTTCAGAAGTCTATGTACTGAACAGCCTCGAGAAGAGAGATCAACAGGATTGCAAGTCCCCGGGATATTCTTCCAAGCATCTTTAGAAGAAAGTCTTCTTATTTCTTCTACTCTGTTATTCACAAACGGACCCCATTGATCCTCTTGTTGTATCCAATAAAGGGCTACAGAAGAATCTGTCCAATAAAAAGTTAGTACATTTCTCAAATTCATAGATTTTTTAATTTCTGAAGTTAATCGAGCTCCGATACAGCAGGCCAATAATTCCAAACGAGGTATTGTAACAACCTTTAAAGGTGTTATTCGACTTTTTGCCTCTATGAAATATATCTGAACATCTTCTCCCGAAGCGTTTCTCAAAAACACAACTGCACTATATGCAACTTTGCTAGCATCACAAAAAGTGTGAAGACTTAGTCCGTCTGTGCGGCCATTGATCTTTACACATCTGGGAATCTTAACCTCAGACAGCAATTTCAAATCCACAATCAAAGTTTTAAATTTTTTCTGAATGTCTTCTGGTAGGATTTCATCCCAACCAAATTTCCTTTTCCAAATGTTTTGCACCAAAAGCTTTAAACATACTGTCACAGGACATAAAATTCCTAGTGGATCAAATATCTTTTGGGTTGTTGACAGAATGCTTCTTTTACTGCAAACATCGAAATTAAAGTCAGCATTTTGTAAATCACAGAAAAGAAAATCTTCATTTCGATCCCACAACAGTCCAAGTACTGAGGTTGGAGCGGCTGCCTTTCCCTGGCCTGGCTTGTACGTTCCCAACCTCGAAGATCAAAACAAGCCTTGGCAAGTAACAGCGTTGCTTCTTGAATAAATCGAGCAAGATCATCTGCATTGCGCACGGATGTCACACAGTTGTCGACGTAAAACGAATTCTTCAGTATTTCGTAGGTTTCTGGAAAATGCTGTTTTGTTTTCTCTAAATGATGATTCAGAACTGCTGCCAAAAGGAAAGGACTACAAGTGAGGCCAAAAACAAGTCGGCGGTGTCGAAGTATCTCAAATTTCCTTGTTTCGTAATCTTCCCACCAGAGAAATCGTAGGACATCTTGATCTTCCTTTGCAATAGAAATCTGTAGAAAAGCTTTTTTAATGTCAGAAATGACTCTAATATTATTTTTTCTGAATTTTCTTAAAATGGGAGGAATCTGCTCAATTAAGTTTGGTCCCTTTTCCAGACAGTCATTTAGGGATGGCATTTTCTTAGCTCGACAAGAAGCGTCAAACACTGGACGCACTTTTGTTCTAAAGCTTTTAAAAACACCTCTGTGAGGCAAATAATAACTTAGTTTCCTCTCGTCCATTTCGGGGACTTTTTCTATTAAATTTTCCTCAAGCCACTCTTTAAAAACAGCTTCATATTCTTCAAATTTCTCTTCGTCTTTTAACTTTTGTGAAGTTCGGATACAACGTTGTTCAGCTGTGGATCTATTGTCTTGTAGAAGTTCTTTCGGTTCTATCCAAGGTAACTTAACTATGTACCTGCCATTTTCGTCTCTATCCACCGTTTTCATAAAATGATTCATTGCGTTTCTTTCCATTTCTTCTTTGGATTTAGTCTCCACTGGATCCATAATGCCTAAGGTTTCTAATTTCCAAAGATCAGCGATAGAGCTATTTTGTATTAACATTGAAGTTACCAGATTAGCCGAAGTATCTCTTCTTTTCCTCCAAAAACTTTACCCATGATCAACCAACCAAATTTTGTTTCATGTGCGACTAATCCACATTTTAGTGCATGTATATTCCCTGAGAATAACTGTCCGCAAAAATCAGCCCCTATCAGTAATTCAATGTCAGGACTACCTTTGCCTTGATCCGATAGTATTATAATCTTTTCCTTTAACTCCTTTTCGCAAATTCCTTTTTTGATCCGAGGTATTTTTCCACATATAATTGGCTGATCGAGGACTTGTATATCGTAATTAGATCCAGTATTCAAATTCTGAAGGGTTATCTCATACAGCCCATGCTCTTGTTTTTCTAAAGTAGATCCACCAAACACTGAATGCTGGACATTTTTAACTTCAATGGGTTTCAGCTTCATTTCTTTGACTATTTTCTTCAATAAATATGATCGCTGCGAACCACTGTCAATAAGAGCTCGTACTCTGCGTGTTTTGCCTCCTGCTTTAATATTAATCTGTAACGTTTGAAGGAGAACTTCTTCAGCGGCATAATGATTAGATAAATTGACATTCAGATTCTCTTCCGAATCAGGTGTTTTGACCTTTGTATTGTTTGTTGGCAATTCTGGGCACATCAAAGTCCAATGCCTCTTATTACAAACCAAACACAGCACATTCGACTTGCATATTCTTGATTTATGGCCAGGCTTTAAACAAGTGAAGCAGCAATTTTTATTCTTCAAAATCTCTTGTTTTTTCTTTAAATCAAGTTTCTTAGCATAATAACATTCTTTGCTTTCATGTTTTTTCTCACAAAAAATACAGATGGTGATATATTTTCTTTTTTCCATACCACCTGTAAACAAATCTGTAGCAGTAGTCACAGGATCAGAACATGTTATTCTTTCTTTTCTCTCATTATACATTTTCGGTGCAAATCCCGTTTTCGCCAAGCAAATTCTTTCCTCTCCTTCTATTTCTGTTTTGAGAAAGAGTAGCAAGTTTTTCAGTTTTTCTGTATAAACATTATTTTCCGAGTCATGATTAGATATTACAACAGGATTACGTAACCATACTCTGAAAATATTTTCTGGTATGCAGGATTCAACGAGGGGAAAAAGCATAGCTGAATACTTATCTGATGTTAATCCAATTGATTCTAGAGCTCTTAAATAAGTTTCTAATTTATCATAAATTTGCGAAGTACTTAATTTCCTTTTAGCTTCTGTTGCATTTATTATAACCAATTTTAGTAGTTCACGAACATAAAACTCAGTGAGCAACTCGTCTTTACCAAAACGCGATTTTAAACTTTCTATTGCCTTGCAATAATTCGCATTTGTAGGTGGATAACTATCTATAATTTCACGTGCTCTAGTTCCTTCACATACAGATTGAATTAAATACTGGAATTTGTCTTCATTTTCTAGTTTACAATCATCATGAATACGCTTAAATTGACTCCAGAAAGCCAGCCAATTCTTAATTTCGCCGTTAAATTTAACGAGTTCTATTTTAGGTAACTTAAGTTTTCTTTTAATTCCAGGAGAAATAGAGCCAACGCTTCCCCTTTCAGCGTCAGAAAGTTTAGTCAAATAAATATCCACATTTACTTTCGCATCAGTCATTTTTGTGCTATATTCTTCGATTTTCAAATATTCTTCCTCATACTTTGCGGTATCCGGATTTTCCAAAAGAAAACTACATATTTCATTATCTAATTGAGACAAATCGGAATAAATTCGTTCCAAATTGGCGAAAAGTGATTTAATTACTTTTTCCAAAGATTCATCATCATTTAATCTCTCAACCAGAACATTATACGCTTTCGTAAAATTAGATCTAATAGGAATTCGCTTCTTAACGAATACATCCATTTTTATTCCGATTCGCAATTGGAATTCTTGTTGTAAATAAAAACAGACGTACCGTATTTTAAGTTATCACGTCCGGTTCACCACAATGTTGAGACTCTATCTGAATTTCATATCATTCAGTCGTTTCTCCTCTTAATACGTTTTAAAGATGTGGTTTTTAAGACAACAATAATCACACGTAGTTAATCTAACTCCATTTATTTCTAAAAACTATTTACAATTCTATACACAAGGTGTTGCCAAACACTCAAAGAAAACATTAATTTCGCGCGCAATTAATTCTGGTTTTAGACATCTAAAAGTAAATTATAGCTCTAGTATTCTTAAAGTAAAATCTGGCTTTTCAGCCAATAGCCCTCGTAACATCTATGATTCCCAGCTCTTTTTTTCTTTCCTCGAAAACCCGAGAATACAATAATCATTCATGGGGTGCGTATCAAAATTTCAGAAATATAATAATTAATCATCTTCAATTGATGTCAAAAATAATAACTTAAAATAAAGATATTCATAAATTTCTAAATTTATGCTCTTTATAGTCGAGAAATGTAGAATATTTCGGTTCAATCGACTAAGCTTATTAATAGGATCATTTTTTCTAATTTTTTAAAAATCTGACGTTAAAGATTTCTCTTCCGGATTGGTAGTAAGATTTCGGTTTCGGAACCGGAGGGCTTAAGGTTCGAGGCCAGATTCCACCGGAGAAACGCCGTGTAAGCGGGTCTGGTGCACGTTAAATCCGTCAGGGCCAAACGTCCTCCCACTGGTGTGGTGGGGAGAGGGGTGTGCCAGCTCAGGTGTCGTCCTCGTCAGCTGATCTCTGTTCAAAATTACGAGGTCCATCCCAAAATAGCCCTAGTGTTGCTTCTAAATGGGACGTTAATATAACTAAACTAAACTAAACTTCTCTTCCAAGTTTCCTATTCGTTTACCTAACACAAAACGCTTTGTTATTATTTTAGCTTGTAGAATAATTTTTTTCCTTAGGGGGGCGTGAAATGACAGCTCAATTGTAATCAACAGCATCATGTTTTCTTCCAAAATTTGGGTACTGCATTAACTCAATCAAATAAAAGTACTGAGCTGTCCAATCAAATATTCTTTTGGCAGTGAGCTAAGACATATTTTATTGTATAATTTATCTTGGTCACTTTTTACTCACTTCAAACCTGTTACAATTGTTTTCAAACTTCAAATTCTATAAATTGTTTTTCTTTAATACCAAATAATGCCGTTGCTGATTTTATTTGGGGAAAGTATTTGTTCGCGAAAAATAAAAAGTATGAACATTTCACGCTTTCCAGTAAACATGTATTCTCCGCTGATCCGAATTTCATTATTAGTAAGTAAGCAATTTCATTTTAGTTCGATTATATCATTACGTTGTTTCAAAGCAACATGAAGGTTATTTCAAAATAAATCTGATTTTCATCAGAAAACGGCATTCCTTCAACTCGCCAATTCTATGATATTTGACCATCATCTTAACATACATTAGGTTTGCATACAAGGCGGATGTTTGGAGGAATATTGTTTTGAATTTGAAGCCTTCTTGTCATGACCACCCGGCTACCGTTGAAGTGAAAAATTTTAGATGCTTTCAATTAAATATTTCATTTAGAAACTTGTACACATAGATATTTTTTACCAAAATTCTCTTTTTCAATAAATTTTAAAGTAATATTGGATAATTTCATTTTTACACATAAACATGCGCCAAGAAAATA
This sequence comes from Argiope trifasciata, assembly GCA_026543055.1. Taxonomy (NCBI): domain Eukaryota; kingdom Metazoa; phylum Arthropoda; class Arachnida; order Araneae; family Araneidae; genus Argiope; species Argiope trifasciata. The sequence goes on from JAPMOQ010043034.1 coordinate 2,757,623, forward strand.
ATGTTCTCGTATAATTGAGGAGCTGAAGCACTTGTTGGACAAGAAAAGGGGCAAAGAAGAGGATATACTTTTAGGATATACGATAACTATTTTTATTTAATTAAGTTATGGAAAAGGTATATTCAACAATTCAAAGAATCCAAAGGTTCTCTGAAAAATATTAGAATAACATTATTTTGTACAGAATTGTATTAAAAAATATATCTTAAATTATATATAAAAATATGTTTCTATATATCCTTTTGTTGTGAATATATCAGACGAAGTTGGTTTTGTTCTCCGAATTAGTTTAAGTTATACATACATAGAAGATAGTTTTTTTTAATAACCATTTAAAATTAACACTTATTTTCTGGTGTCTATAGTATATATTAGTCACTTCGCACTCTTTTGGTTCATATCACATATCAAATAAAATGATATTTTATCAAATCAAATGATAAAAGCAAATTTCCTGCCAAGTCTGCAATATCGCGGAAAGAAAACCCACCTTCTCGTAGCCCTACAACACGACCTCGTTCAAACTCAGTGAGCTGTTGATAATGGCTTCTTCGTCTTCTCAGAGGCATCCTTGACTAACATTAACCCACTACGTCAAATCTCAACTGTAAATAACGATCACGAAGCTTACAGCGCTTATTTAAAGCAAACCTCATTTGCATGTTCATAGTATCGCTACTAGCGCCACACTTACGCGCGTAGTTCGAAATTTGAATCGACGTCATCTTTCAGATGTATAAACACGCCTACCAAATTTCGTTTATCTAGCACAGCTCCTTCCTAGGGTTGGGATTTTTTTCCATCAATGTTGATATATATATATATATATATATATATATATATATATATATATATATATATAATTGCTAACATGCTAGTATTAATAAAAGAGCTGCAGCAAAATAAGTTTTAAATTAAAATAAATGAATACAGTCTTTCTTAAAGTAACACATTTAGAATCTAGGTAACCTTTAGTTTCTGCTTTGTTTTCAATCCTCATATGGTAGGATGATACGATGATTGGCGTTGCATAAGTGGATAACAAAATGATGAACGGGGATCACTAATAAGCATTTCTATTCGATTTTAGAGTAAATTTTTTTATATATCACTGATTTTGATCAAATTTAAACGTATTTCTGCTGACAGATTAGAAACATGCTTTTAGAAGAATAAAATTAGACATGTAATATTTATATAATGTTCAATTCTTAGAAAAAAGATTAAATTTCTGAATCTTCCAAAAATTATCCTATTTTAAAACTGTAAAAGGCACTTGTTGCAGAGATAGCAGGCTGCTATTCTGATTTTACTAAAGATCCTTTCTGTAGGGTAGAATGTTTAATTTCGTTCTGAGCCAAAAGAGTAGAAATAGATTGCCAACTCAAATGTCACCTTTATCATCTGGCTATGATGTGGCAAAATGTCTCTAATTTAAAAAAAAACATACATTTTTACTTCATAGCACTTTTTTTATACAATTAAGAAAAGATATCAGTCTCTTCATAATATAAACAGAGTAATAATTTAATTTATTGATCTTACTTAGTCTTTATAATCTCAAAATTTTTCTTTACAATTTTAAATACCAAATTTTATTATTTTGTACCTTTCATCCCCACTATTTTATTAAGAGAAAACTAGGAATGCCCCATAAAAGATTATTTTGTCAGATTATGAAGAATAGGGTAATTTATGTATAGTATTTCTAAATTACCTTTGCTGGTATGACCTATCGTAAAAAATTTTCATTCCAATTATAAAAACCATTATAATAATGTTAACGTAAATATGCTTTAGGACCTCGAAGTAAACTTTCTGCTTTAATGTCTCCTGGGATTGAAAGTTTACTCTTGAAATAAAAATTAATAAAATTATTTCTGAATTATAAGCGTACTTCCATCTAATTTTAAACTCGATATTGAGCAATATCTGAATATTTTAATTCTACTTGGTTTTAAGCTTTAGAAAAAATTTTGTCGAAAATTCTATTCACAAGAGATAACTTTTCGACTTTTCGTATAATTTTCGGTTTTCAGATTACTTTACAAGAGTGTTTTTCATCAATTATCTAAGTATTCTATCATTCATACCCAATCAAGTCCTGAAAAACCTATATGGTTACTTTTTGATAACCACGAGATTCATATAACTATTCCTGTTACTTTCAGAAACTGGCATAATTATCAGGACCTTTTATTCTCACAAAAGTCATCGAGTGCATCTGCTTGACACATTAAAAATTTATCACAACCAACCAATGAACAACTAGATTTTAACATTATGTAATAAGGGAAAACCTGAAACCATATATGATATGCCTAAATTGGCTTATGAAATCTATGGCTCCAAATAAGATCATGAAAAGGCTGAATATTATAAATTTTGTTCCTTTTAATAGAATATTTTTATTGATGACGAGTTTCTGATTTCATCTATAGATGATAGGATGATGACACATCCAGATTTCTAGAGCAGAACAGCCGTTGTAAGTTCGTCACTAAAGAATCTTACTCAAAATCCTGTGAGTTTAAATATATCATTGACCACCGCAGTTAGAATCTCATAAAATGCGAGACCTTTCGTAAAGGCCCAGCGAAGAATAGGGACGAATAAAGAAAAACCAAAATTTAAGTACAAAATTTTACAGACAATCTTGAAAACCTAACCTTTTGAGGTATTAAGACCAAATATTACTCGGAAGAGGCAGTGAGTTTTTTTTTTTTTTTTTTTTTTTTTTTTTTTTTTTATATATAAAATTATAAAATTTATTATAAATTTTCCTCAATCAATATGCAATAGCATAATAAATATCTTAAAAAAAACGAAATTTTCAATAACTACGAACCTTTGCTAATAACTTGTTTTGTTCTATAAAAACTTAATAATAAAAAACTATCTTATCCTTTTATACGAATAAATAAATTTTCTGCTATATGTTCGTTTTTATAGCAAGCTCATGTCAAAGGTACAACACTTGATGACCAAATGTAGAACGCAATGTTGTTCTAATGATTATTACGTGATTATTCAAAAATATTCAAAAGTGTTAATACTGAATATTTTAATTTTATATAATAAATGTAAACTTAGGCAAAGATTTTAGACCAAACTTTAGGCTTGCACCAAAGATATCAAATAAATTATCAGTAACAAGTATATTCGTGTTCATAATATCATACAACTGTTTTAGTTAATTACGCATATTAAGAGGAATGATAATGATCATTTGCAGAATTTTCAATAATCATATTTATAGTATAAAAATCTCTAACTTTTATACTGTAATTCATAATACAGGGCAACTAATAAATAATGTTACAAATACTCTTCTATTTTATTTAATTTTTTTACAGATAAAAAACAGGAAATAATAAACACACCAGTGTTGTGAACAGCATAAACGAAGGTTTATCTCGAAATAATTTTATTTGAATCGACCGCCATAATCGATGTCCAAAGATAATCGTTTACGCTATTATCCGATTGCGGCACGAATCATTTAAAAAGACAATCTTTCCAATTCACGCGATGTTGAACTTCTCAAACAGTTCAAATTTCTTTTATGTTTAACATTTATTTTAGCCTAAAGGTGGCCACTTATTTTGTTTAGTAAAGTTTGGACAGTTAACATGGAGCCAAGCCTACGTAGATTTAGATCGGTTCGATAATGCGCAATCCTGTTGAAATATCCAATTCTTTTTTGGATACAAAATAACAGCACCTATCAGTAAATATGTAACCAAGATGTCATTATATATACGTATATATTAGCATTTTTATTTCTTTATCGATGAATTTCAAGGCAATTTTAAGCTCTTGTCTTGTTCTGTGAGAATTAAACTGTAAGAGGGCTTTTAGGTATATCCTCGAAGCTTGCTGATATCAACATCATTTTTTACTTTATTATATTATAACAAAAATAAAAATTACAAAGCAATTGTATTTGTATGCAAAGATAAACATTGTTATAATGTTTAATTTTGAACTAAACATTTTAACAATGTTTATTGCAAAATGGCTTCTCATGAAAAAATATTATCATGTCAGCACTTTTGTTACCATGTCTGTTCAATAATTTATCAAATCTTTTTAATATTTGTGTGGCAATCAAACTGTGAAAATTTATACTAATGCCAAAACCCCAGCTTTTTCTTGATGATAACCAGCATAGTTAATGTTTTCTTTTGCAGCCATTTTTTTAAAAAAAATTTCACAATATTTTTTGATGATCCATGTTCTATGAATTAAATGTGAACCATGAGGCTTCGATCGTTCTTTACAAGTATTAAATAATCATTTTACCGTTCTTTAAATAACTATCCCATTAACATCAAATCATTTTAATTGCTTAAAGATTTAACCTATAGAAAATCTATAATCAAAGAGCTCTTTTACTAATATTCATTGGACTTCCATCTTTAAAATAATTCAAAACTTTCGCTTTATATAAGAAAATCGTTTTTACAAATAGGAAGTTGCCAATTTCTGATAAAGAAGATAGTTTTTTTAATAACCATTTAAAATGAACACTTATTTTCTAGTGTCTATAGTATATATTAGTCACTTCGCATTCTTTTGGTTCATATCACATATCAAATAAAATGATATTTTATCAAATCAAATGATAAAAGCAAATTTATAAAATCTATGACAACGATATTTATGTAATAAGAGTAACAGAAAACAAGTAAACCAGGAAATCTTATAGCACTATTCAGATTAAAAATAATTAAACCACGTGGAAATCAAGAATGTATAAAGAAACTTGAGAAACATGGGATCTTATTTGAAATCATTTCAATTTTATACTATTTTCTTATCAACAGCGTTTCTCTCCTATTTCATTCTCCTTAATGTATGAAAGTCCTAATCACCTATAATATCAATGAAAAACAAGTAAACCAGGAAATTTTATAGCGCTATTCAGATTTAAAATGATTAAACCACGTGGAAATCAAAAATGTATAAAGAAACTTGAGAAACATTTGATCTTATTTGAAATCATTTCAATTTTAAATTCTCCTCTTATCTACACCCTTTCTCTCCTATTTCATTTTCCCTAATGCATCAAGGACAAATCACCTATAACATCAATGAAAGGAGGCAGATTAACTTCTTAATGAAAGGCATGCTAGCAGGAAATTTTTGTGATAATATACGAGGAACATGAATGGGCTAAAAGAATTTCTTGTAATTTGAAGCAACTTTATTCAAATACTGGTAGACCAATGTTTGTTTAAGCCATGAATTGCCGGCTTTGTGGAGGTGGCTGTTGATGGTTTTCGTGGTTTTTGTCGAACTAAAGCACAAACATTCGTTTTTTTTTCTTCATATATTGGTTAAATCAGATTTCTACCTTGATAAGTAGACCTAAGTAAGATATTGTGCCGAATTATCTAGGTGCTCGAAAAAGTCTAATTAACTGAAATAAAAGGTCGTACTTCATCAAGGTAAGGCAAAAACTGCTGTTGGAGATCCAGTGGCATTAGATACATTACAAAAATAGAGAGTGAAATTCTAAAAGAAAAGCTCTTATCTATACAGAATCTGTACTGGCTATAAGAATAAGTTAGAAATATTGTTGATGGTTTTTAATATTAACGAATATAACTTTAAGAATGGCACAGCGTTGTTTCTAAGGAACCAGAAATTTAAAAAAAGTTATTTCTTTATGTGGAAGTTAAAAAAATAATCATAGAATAGTTAATAGTTCGAATATTAAGTTTGATATTCTTCACTGGTTATCGATAATCGTTTATAATTAATTTTGACGGTAGGCGAAAAAAAATTGATTTTACATCCTTTTCAGTTAAGTATTTAAAATTTCATTGTATTAGAAATGATTGGTATGTTGGAAAAAAATTCACTTTTAAATTTTACCTGGCTGAATTATTTGTCATTAAATTCTATATTAAATTAAAACCTTTTTCTGCAATTTTTTTTTCCATAATTTATATATATATGTTTGAATTTTTGTATAGTGGGTACGAAATCTGCTAAAGCTGTTTTTTCCCATAAGTTATAAGTAATATTGTATTACTTATAACTTATGGAAAGAAACACCTAACACAAAATATGATAACAGAATAACACAAAATATGATAAATCACTACGAGTAGCATCTAGGAAATAGATGATTAAAATTATTCTAAAAAATTACTATTTTATTATTCAGCTAGAAATAGCACAAAGTCACTCTGATTTTTGCACGGAAACATTATTTTTGTCTTACAAAAAATAAACATTTCATTAATTGTTACGGAAACTTCCTTCGTGCTCACAGTTTTTGTTAACAAAATTTGCAAAGTTTGAATCCTATTTGAATCTGCAAAGCGCAACAAAGAATACAACACTTATTTTTTTTTCTTTTGATTAATGCTTTTTTCCTATCACAAATTCTTTTGGTCATTGTCAGCCTTAAAATAACTTTCAAAACAAATTTACTAATGATGGATTATAATATATAAAAACAGATTTCTTTTTTGTTGTTAGCAAAAAGTTGTATAAGCACTTCTACTTCCGACCGCTCACAAAATTATTTAGTAGAATTTTTTTAGCTTGAAAAGATACCAGAAAATTCTAGAATTTGTAAGGGAAAAAACATTTAGATTGGCAGCATCACTTTCAAAACTATTACATAAATCCAAAACTTTCTTTTCGCATAACATGAAGTATCAAACAACATTAAAATTTATTTACCTTAGTTACTCTTCCATTACTCTTTATTATGTAAATTAAGAAACAATATAATGTAGTTGATTTTTACTTGCTGTTAGTTGTTTGAAAATACATTAGATTATCAATTTCAGGGAGACAAAAAGAAGTTTATAAAAATTAGGAGAAGGGTAGAAGCTAATTTGAAGTGGTTGATATAAGAAGAAATACATTTATAATGCATGGCAATAAGTGTTTATAAGCATTGGAACTGCAGAAATCAAACATGATACAATAAAAATAATATTCGGATCGAAAATTTTATTTGAACATCATCAAGTCGAAAAATTTACCTTGATGTTTCATAAATTTGTATGATGTATTCTGAATTTGGAATTTCACTTATTTAAAAGGAAACAAATCAGTTGCAGGAATTTTCTTTTCACGAATGGAGGTTCTATGTATGGAAATCGTTCGTTTGTTGTATTCAATACTAAAATTTTCATTTGTTGCTTGGCATCTTGAAACCATAAACTGTTTTGACAAACAGTTTTGTCACGCAAAAGCAATAACTGAAAATATACCCTGTTTAGACACGATAAATTTGACCTTGACTGTTTCAATTCAGATTTTTGTTCAATAAAAACTATTTCAGGCAACAGCTTATAATGACGTGAAAAATACAAGGCTTAAAAGAAACTCTTATTATTGATTTGTTGCTGTATTGAAAAGAATGAAATAAAAAAGAATGAGCAAGATGAGAAGCTTTTAACAAAAATGTTTTTTTATCGCATCACTGGACAAAATTGACATTGTATTTTTTCTAAATGATTTATAAACACTTATTAATGTTTGAAGTTAGAAAAGATAGAATTACTCCAGAAGTTGAGAAAAATGGAACAGAAATTAAATTAGAAACATCTAACGTTTTGAGCTGGTTAGCCTATTAAACCTGACAAAAAAATTTCCGACAATCATTCAAACTTACAATATTACAACTATTTAGTAATGAAAATAATTAGGAATAATGAACTGTTAAAAAACAGACATGCTGGAAATACCTAAATTTGAGTTAAAACTATTTTAAATATTATACGGAATGTAAGTAAAATTTCCATTTTATTTCATATTTCATAAGAATTTGATGACGTCATGGAAAAGGGTTGTAGAAGCTAAATTATTTTCATTTGGTTTCAAACTTTTAAATAAACAGAATTTGTAGAAAGTTAGACATGAGATAAAACTGTTAGTATTATTATTGTCAGCATTTTTTTTACGAGAAATGATTTATGTTCTTTTCTTAAGTAATTAATTTAATAATTTGTGTCCGTTAAATAGAATTGACTTTTCTTTTGCTCTCTGTTTGTGAAGTTTTAATAATACAGACAAACAATTTTTACCCTAGAATGAAAAACCTAATACACAGAATTTGCAATTTGTTCTAGCAATTTTCTTTAGAGCTTTTACTATTATTCTTGAAATTTAAGCCTAAGTTATATCAAGAGGGATTGGAAAAGTAAAATTAGATTGAAATAAATTGCATGTGTATTAGATTATGTTTTTCCAGTTTGAAGAAAATTTGCGAGTTATAGGATGAAATGTATACATTTCCTTTTAAAAAACGCAAATTACTTTTTGGGATAAATAATTTTTCAATATTGGTTACTTATCGAAATTAATTTTTTTGAAGACTTTAAATTAAAATGAATCATATTACGTGCAGAAACTAACATTTAATCGAAATTTCACTTACGTTTAATAAAATTCTTTTAAAAATATTCCACTAAAAGTTAATATGTTATTGCGTGCACTTATGTACAGAAAAGTGTAAGATGTAATCCATATTTCATACTACATTTCAGTGAAAGAATTCATTTAACTTGATTCTATGCATTGTTTTATAAGCAAAATTTGATTATAAACTTATGTAATATAACATAAATAATGAATAGCAGGATATGCGACTAATTGATATTACCACCAGCGATATTCATCAATTATTTAATCGAATACGAAATTTAGTTTTGTCCGACATCAATCTAAATAATTTTTTTAACTATACGAATCGAAATTTATGATTATTTTTCGGTATTTGATTTGATATATATTATGCAGTAATTCCATCAATTGTCTTTCCAACTCTATTTCATTTCGTTTTAAAGAAATGTTTAGTAGAATGATTAGCCATGTCGAAGATTCAAATAAACCAAATAAAGGAAAGAAAATTTTAGTTGGGAGTAAAATTGACTTAAAATTCGAGCATATGAAGAAAACAACACTACAGTTTTTGCGGATGGATAACAATGTAGGTTTTACGGCCTTATCACACGGCAAAAAATCTTCGGCACTTTCCGTAAGCAAACAACAAGGAAAATGACTCACTTGTGTGAAGTCACTTAAAATTTTCACATGATTGGTTAAATTTCGTTTGCGGACAGTATTTCAGACAACATTTTCGAGCTGGTTCAAAAGAGTTGTCGATTATGAAACTTGCTTGACCGGTTTTCGAGGGTAGAAACGGAAAAGTGCTGGCGAAATTTCACCGTGTGATAAGGCCTTTAGAAGAAGGGGGAAAATAGATTTTTAACTTGGAATATGGTGAGAAAATAACAATACAGACGTTGTGAATAGACAGCAATTAAAGTTCGACTTTCTTTTTTGAATAAGAATGTAATGTATCCAACAATCATTAAAGCAATTTAATCGAATAAACATTAAGGCCAAAAACACGTGTAAATTTTTATTAATTTAGAAGTAATGCATTTATAGAAATTGAATCAGGCTATGTTCATAGAAAGTATTCTATATTTTGAGTACGTTTCTTTTTATTAAAGTTAGAACAGATACAAATTAAAAACACACTTTTTATCACTGATCTCACCTAGAAATTGCGCCTCACTTATCTGATACAAATACAATTTGGAGGTTGTCCTTAGGGGACTATATCATACTTATGCATTATTATTACTTGCATCATTATTATTTGTATGCTATATCATTGTTACATATATAGCTTTGTTTGAGCATTGTATATGAGGCAGGATTAAAATTAGATATTTTGTACAGAAAACGATGAATTTGGAATACGCGAGATTAAAAGATCGGAGATGAAAATAAAATTTTTAAACTTATAAAGATTGAAAAAAAATCTAAGAGTAACTAAATTCAAACTGCTTTAGAGATAATTCAGAAAATACAACTGTGATCTCTTTTTAGATAGGAACACTTACCGAATTACAAATCTGCTCGTGTCTGGGAGAAGATTCCCGAATGAAAATTTACACCCAATTCCCTCCCGTTTTAAGTCTGCCATTAAAAAACTGCTAGTGACGCAGAAGGATGTATGCTCGAATGACAGTGGCAATTTAATGTTGGTATAAAATTCCTTAAAAAGCGTTTTCCGTTATTTTAACTCTAGACTTTATTTATTGAGCAGTCTTAATAAAATAGCGAAGCTTTCAGAGAACTTCCCCTATCTGGATTAAAATATGACATTAAGAATAAAATCAGTGGAACGAATTGGAATTGCTTCCTCGTGTTTAATTCACCGAACTTCCTCAGAGGTACCAAGTTTAACTCCCGACTACACGAGTCCGCTCAACGTAATTACGAACGAAAATAGCTACGTTAATGATGGTCGAAAAGGCCAATCGCGGCTATACAAAAAGACTCAAACTAAAATCATTAATTAGATTATTTGGATTTTATCAAGATTTATGAAAAGATTCATAAATATCGAAATTGTACCTTGCCTTTACTTATTGGGATAATTGCTCATATCCGGAAGGAATAATTATCCCCATTTTGTGAAGGAATTAATTAAGCTAGTGGCATAAATAAAAATGTTGAATTTTCAGTCTTGATAATTTTTTTGGTTATTATATGTAAGGAGGGGTTTTTGCAGAAAGTATTAAAAATTTTTTTTAACTAAAATTAAAACCTTACTTTGAATTTATTCGCTTGAAATAAAAGCAATAAAAATTATCTCTATCTAAGATTTTGAGATGGGTGAAAAACAAAAACTAACAAATAAACAAATAAACTCATCGTTTTTCTAAATACCGACGCATGAGTAATCTGATTGTCTCGTGATTGTTTCAAACCGGTTTAAACTGGTTAAGGACTTAAATTAATTAAGATAATTTGTAAGAATTCAGAGAATCTCGATAAATTGCGATGTGTGACAAACTTATGCGTTATTTTCTAATAACATTATTTTAATTAGTTGAAATTATCCCAGAGCAAACAAATTTTATCGATTAAACAAACAATATTTTGACTTGTTTGGTTTATTTTTTTTTAAAAAAAGTTGTGCGAGTTAGGCAATAACACTGTGATTTCCAATCGAAAAACTACAACAGCAGACGATAGATTATACAAAATCCATATAGTGAAAACCGACTCTAAAATAAAAGAGATAAATGGTTAATTTTTTTGTTGAGCATTTTGAGGCTTCAACAATTTGTTGCCTTCAAATAGCTTCAAAATCCTCAAGCGAAAACAACATCATGTTCTCCCATGAAAATAAAAAAGAATGCTAAATAGTTAAATGTGACATTAACATTATAATTAAGAGTAAATAATCAAAATTCAGGAATACTTTTAATAGTAATTTATGAATTTCCCTATTGTGAATGATATGCAAATTGCGCTCATCATTTAAAGCATGGATTCTAAATGATAAAAATCCCATAATATTGATTTCGAAGGCACACATTTATCTGTCTTTATTTCATTTTTGAATACGAGGAACATTGTGTACAAAGTCTCGCTTCGAGAGTTCTAGGTTTTGAAACATATTCCTTCAAAGATTTGCCGTGTCTGAAGGCCTGATTTCCGATTAAATGAATGTTCTCTCAGTAGTTTAAAGGGTCTATTCCGAATTTACGAAATCACTTTAAAACTTTCATATAGCTTGAAACTGGGACGTTAGTGCAACTAAAATAATAAGTTTTTTAAGCTTTCTCCACACTCGACTCCATTCACAGTGAAAAAAAAAATCATTTATCGATCTTGTTTCAGTTGGAAAACCTTTTTCTCTATCAGATTAGATATTAAATCTGAAAATGAAACAATAATTAATTATAACTAAAAGGAAATTAAAGCTACAATAGGTATGTAGAAAATATAAAAAGCATCTTGATTTTAATTGTATTATCAACTTTTTTGCTTACAACTATTAAGAAAATATGTAAGAATAGAATAAATAATACGATAATTTTCACGATCCACAATTTAGTTTTGAAATAAACTAACCCTTAAACACAGACATTGAGGAATTCCTGATATTTTAAATTTTTTCTTAAAGTTCGTTTACATTCTCTGCTTTTTTCTTCCCGTCATACAGCTGTAGGAAAATGTAGTAGATTTTTCTCTAGTAACACAAACTACGAGGTATTTCACAACCTATCTACATCCATACTACAAGATGTCTCGGAGCTGACAATGAATGGTTGAAACGGAAGCAAAAATGTCGCAGCAGTTATCATCTTTTCTGCTTCAAAGGCAGGTCATCTGAAAATATCGGTTCGCTCTCTATTTGGGCAACACAAATATTCTGAGCTCCTCATATATGCATGAACCTCTCCAATAAAGAAATAAAAAAATAGAAAAACGAAATAATAATTATCATATGTGAACAAAAATAGAATTCTTAGTTGAGTGAGTTTATTTATAAAATTTTAATTCTTCAAAGTAGAATAATTTTTATGTGAATTTTTATCATAATATTGATCTGGAAAAATCAGTCAAAAATGATGTTTTCGATATTTAAAATTACAATAATTCGAATTTGAGATCCATGATTTAAAATGGCATATTTTTATATCAATATAGCAAGAAAAGGTATAAAAAGTTTGAGAGTTACATTTCTCTAATATGTGTTATTTTTTACCGCAACATTTCCTTTCATTTTAAAAGAAAGTTCAGCTTAAAATATGATGCTATTGTTTTAGTTTTAATCATCTGTTAGTTTTAACATAAGGAATCAACTTTAGCAATTAGCATTTAATGATAAATAAATATTTCTATAATACAACTACAATTTCACAAGCAGCATCTCAAATGTTTCAGTAATTTTATCATGTGACCTTTTGTGTAGTTATAAATCTGAAATCGCAACTTTTGGATTAGGAATTTTACATATTTCAAGTTCAAAAGAATGCTGGACTTCAGGGAATCAGGAAATATCAGGATTGCGATATATCTTCTATATAAATAAACGTGAATGTTTGTATGTATGTCTCTTATTCGCCACTCATCGGATTGCGATGAAACTTTGGATGCTTATTGCTTGCACTTGCGGGATGATTATGGGCATAGTAAAATTATGTACATATAAAAATATTTTCGGTTTAGATTAGTTATATTAATGTCCCGTTGTAAAGCTACACTAGAGCCATTTTGGGAAGGACCTCGTCTTTTTTAATCACGGTCAGATGACGAGGACGACACCTGAGCTGGCACCTGCCCTCTTCACACATCACCATGCCAGCGGGAGGACGTTTATCTTGACAGATTTAACGTGCAAAAGACCCCTTTACACGACGGTTCTTCGGTAGAATCGAGTCTCGAACCTGAAACCCTCCGGTTCCAAAGCTGAGACCTTACCACCAGGCCACCACGGCCCCAAAATTATTTTCTGATCAATTTGGATATTGTCGAAATAACTCACCAAGGAGACAAAGGTGCTAAATTCAAGATAGGCATTAATATTTCGTACCTATTATATGTAAATGCAAATTCCAAATTCCAAACGATATGTCCAAGTTTATTTATTTTGCGGCAGCAACGCGCCTGGCACCAGCTAGTATATATATAACATAAACAGTATATCACTGATATAATTTAAAGATTATGTTTAGCGAAAATTAATTTTTAACTAAGAATATGCCACAATGTATCATACATTTCGTTCAACAAAGGAAATATGATTTTGTTAACAGAAGCAACTGCTTTCTATTCCTGACAGCTGTCAAAATGGGATATATCGAAAACTAAAAGGCGAAACTGCTATACCAATGATTTATGCATATCTGTAGGACATTATGCAATCCTTTCCCAGAATATCTAAACTCCTCTAGGGGACAGGTGGACACCAATCGATGTCCTTTTTGAAAAGCTAATGTTGTGGAAATACAACCTGGATGGCATAAATATGTGTTTGGAAACCACGGAAACATCGAAGCCCGTGTTCTATTCATTCCAAAGAAGAAGAAGAAAGAAAAAAAAAAAAAAAAAGGAGCTGCGCCTCAAACATCTTTTAAAAAATTATACAAGACATTCCGATGAATTTTTAGGAGGAAAGTTTACCATCAATTTTTAATTCAATAAAACGGGAGCCTTTTTAATAATTGGAATTTGGAAATGAAAATGAATGTATTACATTTTAAAACTCCTCGATTGTTGAAGAAATAAAAAAATGTAATTTATATAGCTGTGTTTTTATTTAACAAGTAATATAATTTAAAAAAAAATTCAATTCCCACTTAATTTAACAAAGAAAAACTTCAGAACTTGGTGATTTTGGCAACCAAATAGAAATTACTGGAAAAATTCAAATAATTAATTAATATTTGAAAAAAAAACACAACCTATATTAGCATCGTCATCCATTGCAATTTCTTAAAAATGCATTGAAAAATTATGATTGTTGACTTTTTTATCAACTGAATTCTAAATTATTAGGTTTTAAACAAAGATAAAAAATTTATAAAATGTTCACAAAGGAAATTTGGATGACCAGAGAGTTAACATGGGGAGCATGAATGTTTGAACTAAAGAATTTATAATTCAAAGGACATCAAGTGATAAAAAATAACCCAATCAATTGATTGATGTTCAAATACTCCTGAGCTTGAAATTGAAAGAGCTATTACGAAATGAAAATATTAACCTTTTTATATCAGGTGTTGGTCTGTTTGACGAATATGAAGACGGTCTTGAAGACGAATACGACTTTAAGTAAGAGAAAACCTTTATTACTAAACTTTTTATTGCTATTGATTTTTACATCACTTATAAGTATATGTTTGTACGGTATTGCTTATAAATTTATAAAATAATAATTTAACAATCAGAAAGCAACTAAAAATACTGCTGCATTTTTTTAAAAACTTTCAAATTTGAAATTTTTATTTAAAAAACTTAATTGCATTAAAGTTATTTTATTTACTAATTTTAATAGAAGCTTCAATTCCAATTTTAATTTCTTAATTTTCTTTCTTTTGAGTTTGATCTACACAAATGAGAGCGAGATATAAATTATTATGCCACATAATGCTAAAACAATTTTCATTTTAATGTCAAAGATATAAAATGGTCTTATGTTTTTCACATTAAATGTGTCAATTCGTTAATTAATCAATATGTTAATTAATCTAATTATATTAGTGACAGATTTTGAGGTAATACGACGCCTATTTGGGAACCGATCCTGAAATTTTTTACCACATTCAGATGACGAGGCTTTGCCAAGCTTTTGCACATGATCAACAGGAAGGCATTTGGGTTCAGCGGATTTAGTGTCTACCAGGCCAGCTTTATGTCTGTTCTTTACCATGGCAAATGGTTCAGAAAGCCAAGATCTTACCACGACTTTAAAATAATGCAACCATTTTGGGGTTTAACATAAGTTAATGAAGTACATATCATCAAAAATTTAGCAATTAGTTTTCAAACAAATAATTTATAAAATCTTGATGTCAAATTTCTGGTTCAATGGTCTTTACGATATTTTTAGTAACATTAATAGAATTAGGTAAATATCAAAAGCGTTCCCTTAAATTAATTAAGATAAATTTTAACTCCTATTTTGATAATTTAAAATATAATTTTTAGAAATGTTTAAGAGAGGCAGAAAAATGAGTTTAAAAGCCTTCATTAAGGCATAAAACCTCTTTTAAAACAATCCATATCATGAATAACTATTAACTATAAATCATAGGCAAGATAAACGACAACTCATGATTTTCATTACTGAACACTGAGTCGCAAACGGCGATAATTAAGTAAAATAATAGCATATAAAGAGTACAACACCAGTTTATTTGAATACTACAACACCTCAATAACACAGTTTCAATATATTTGAAGCACTCAAAAGCTTCATTGTTGATATTGAGCCTTATTTGTCTTTGTATCCATCATATTGAGATGATTTGTAACGATGATACTTTTAATGATGTGTTACTGCTGTATTGTAAATCTGCTTTGAAGTAAACCAATTGTTTGAACTTTAAATGGTGTATCCTTTACTTCCACTTAACTCAATGGCAAGGAGCCCCTAATGACAATCGTTCGTCACGGGTGTGACTCCAAATTTTATTGTAAATTCTTGACTTACCCTTTAAGTTTATTTAAGGACTTTTGAACAACTTATATGTAAAAAGCTGCTGTTTCTGTTACCATGCATAATTGTAAACAAAGTAACTTAGACAAAATAACATAGCATTTGTAAAATAATTTTGCCTGGATTTATAACGACTTTTGATACATTGTGTGCGCAGGGGAAGGGGGGGTGTTAAAAATCTTTGCGAGTCGATGGATAGCTCATCATCTCAAAGAGCAGAGCAGGCAATGGGATATGAAATGTTAAGTTTCCCTTTGTAAACCATTCTGCATCGTGGATTTATCATAATGAACAACCTTCATTAAGAAAAATTTTCTACAGCTACAATACATTAGAAAGCAGGGATTGAAAAATTATTAAAATTTTCTTTAATTTTTGAAGCTGAGCATGCGTCACCTCATTAGAAAGCTTTCATGAGTGGCATTCTTTTCCAGGCTTCATTATCTTTCTAACTCATATTCTTATGGAATTAGAGATGTAAATCACGGAAGGTGAAAGAATTGGTAAAAGAGGTGGAAAATCTTCAGCCAAAGGGAGTTAATGGCTGAAATTTTTTTATTATTTATTTTTGTGCTTATAAATTTATTTTCGTGCTTTTGTGCAGAAAAAGGGGTGCATCTGTGAAAGTGCATTTCTCATACTTCTTTTCAGATGGACAAGGGGTACTGCCATGTTAGACCTCTTCACAGCCGAATCCAAAGCGCTGGTGCTTGAATCAATGGAGAGAGTTGGGAATATATGGCCTAAATGAAAGAATCAGTAATGTTAAGAAATTTTAATACATTTAGGTAACTTCCGGAACTGAATGTTTTAGGTTTCGAGCTAGTTGTCTTAGCCTATGGTAGTGTAATGGTCACTTTCAGACTATTTGACTCTTGAGTAGTTTTAAAAATATTTACACAAGAGAAAATTCATTCAAAGTGACGGCGAATTATGTAGTTAAAAGTGTTACATATATTTAACTATCAAAAATTTATTATTTTGTTATGGAGAATAAATTTCGATTCTATTGAAGTACAAGTAAGTAACAAAAATGGCATTTTAAATTTAAAAGAAAGTTGAAACACCAATAAAAATTCCATTTTATGTGAATTGTTTATGCGTATAAGCAAATAAGAAAAAGATGAAAAAAAACTTGAAAACAGATTCCTTTGGTATTGACAGAAACATCAACATGGGAAAGCTCTGGATAATTCCAGCTTCTGCATGAACCTAGGTGATATCCCTGATCGATAATCATTCCCGGAGGCAGTATCCCCTATTAACACAAAGTTCCTCCTAATTTTACATTGAATGGAGTTATGTTAGAAGACTGAGCAAGTTTAGCATCAGAAATACGGAATACATTAAAGGAATATTCATGTTTTGAGCTATTTATAGACAGAGATATCTTTAACTTGGTAAGATGTTCTATTTCGATGGTATCTACTAAAATTAATGCAAGGTACCGTTTGCTTATTGTTTCGAAATGGTGTGATAGTTATGAAATAGGAGAAATCGCTATAACTTGGGAAACATCTTTTAGAAGGTTTGCTGCCATGACTCAAGCTTGTTATTTAGATTATCTAATTATTACTTATCTAATAAATGATTTCTGTTTTACTATCTCTTAACTGTAGCAGAGAAGGTGGCATCTAATGAGAAAATTGGTGTGAATTACAGGCAAATTATAGAACAGTCAATCTGTTAATATTTCATAATTGAAAAAATAGTTTTAGTTACAATTTTCAGTTTTCCATCCCTGGTTACATACTTATAACCATTTTAACTTTTTGTTATTTATAATAGATTAATTTATTTAAAAGTTGATCAAATAATCTCATGGTACTATATGGAGAACAATTAGATTTTAAAATTCATCTGCGCATATACGCCGTGATCCAAAATCCAGAAACATCGAAAATCTAGCTGAATGATCAGAATAGAGATGTTTCTACTAATCTTAGTTTAACTTAAGTTCCGGAGATAAAGTTTCAGATGTGCTATTTTATTCGTGCAAAACCTTTTATATAGATACATTAAAGTAAACATAAAATTATTATGATCAATATAATATAGATTTTTATAGACTTAACTGGCCAGTAGAATATTTTTGAAATAATTATTTACAACATGTTATTATAACTAAAATTTTACGGAACAAATAAATTCATAAAATATTAAAAATATAAATGAATTTTTTTGCATTCTGTTCATGCCTTATGGAAAATTCTCCCATTAGCTTGCTACAGAATATTTTATGTGTGATATGGAAATAAAAGTAAACTTCTTATGAAAAGTATAATGCTCCTCTTAAAAACCCAAATCATCTGTCTCGTCGTTCAATTCTCGCAATCTAAATAGAGAATAATATTAAATCAAATATGATAACTTGGAAGAAAGAAGGATTAAAAAACCAACTCTTTGCGATCTTTACGAAGTTTGAAACACAAAATGGCTAATAAAAAATTAAGATTAAAAAAACATAGATTAAGCAACGAAAACAAAACTTAGGAATTTATATCAATTATTGCATTTTTAATAATGGTGACAGTTACTTTTTAATCTATTATATGCGATATCTTGATTTAGAACTTTGCTCTGTACCTTGCTGTTGTGAATGAATACGAGACTGTAATATTGCCGCATATATAAGATGCGTTTTTCGCTGCCTTAGTGGCATAGTTTGAGATATTTAAATCTTTAATAGTCCTGCTATTTTGAAGGCCCTTATCACGCTATGATAGGTAAACTCACTGCATTTGATTTGCAGCAATGAGGTCGATTTCGATAGGTGCAGAGTAGAAGTTGAAGATACGGAAGGCCAGTCCTGTTTCCATCGAATACTTATAATGGATTACATAATTCTTTGTACTGTCTTTATATTTTATGACTTTTTAAAATTTTGAATTTCATTTTCGTAAATTTATTATGACAAGTGAAAGTGAGTTATAAAGATATTTTATAGACGTATTTTGAGTTTAAATTTGAAATAAATTAAAATTATCCGATTAAATTAATCTCTACATAAAACACAGAATATAGCGTAAATGATCTTTTTAACTAATTATTAAATTAATTAAACAGTTGAAAAATAAGATAAAATGTAACAATTTAAAATATAACTCTGATGAAACCAGTTGTTACTAGATTTAAAATTCTACTACTTACGTTCATAAAGAATTTCCTTCTGTAAGGCTGCCGGCTGCACTTGAATCTCTGGCCTGATTTCAGGGCAAGATCTGTAATTGGCTTGAGGGGACCCTGCTACATTGTTTAGTTCTGTTGAATCAGTCGAATTTTGCTGTTCTAAGGGCTGGAACTCAACTAAAGGTAAGGGCCTTTCAGGTTCCGAATGCATTCGTCCAAAATGAAGAGCATTTTTGTTGTTGTACACCGGTGGAAACAAAATCGACGAATCCACTGACTGCTGTTTCCCCATTTCAAACAAATAGTGCTCATTGTCGTTATCAGACTCGCTTATGCTGAGGCTAGGCAATAAAGGAGGAGGTAAAGACCCCTCTTTAGATATAGTTTGCGACTCGTTGGTGCTGATGTCCGCACCGGACTCATCGGGAGCAGGGGTCACCATAACCAAGGACATATCGCACCTCGTTTCAGCAGCTGAGATTTTCAGATGAAACGTTCATTGTACTAAAATACTTTCAATGATAGCCTAATATTATTTTACGTAAATATAGACATTGTTTCTCATCTTGTATCAGTTGTAAAAATTGTTTAAGATGAAATGAAAACTCGTTTTTTGTCATAAGCGTTAAACGAAAAACTTTTATTACGACTCTGCTTTTTAATAATACTAAATACTTTTCGAAAATGTTACAATGTCAAACTACTTTTCATAAGATAACAGTTCATCTAGATCTACCGAAAGTAAGCGTAAAAAAAGCTTTTCCTTCCTTTACAAAACTACCTAACTATCGAATCTCTTCTTAACTATTGAATTTATAATGACATTACGAAACTTATTTCTTCACATCTGTATCATTCACTTACATGATGATTCTCTAGTTACAACTTATTGCAACGACTTAGATGTATAATTTTTTTTCGGTTATCTGTATATATATATACGTAGAATCAGATTTATATCGATACAAGTTGTATTTACGCACAGTACATGTATCACATTTATTCTTGTGGGAAAGAATGACGAAGTTCTTTTCCTGAAGAAGTCAAAAATCACTTTTCCTGAAGAAGTCAAAAATCACTTTTCCTGGAGTTATTTTGGTCGAAGACGAATCGAAATACTATGCAATTTTATTCTCAACGGAGTGTCCTGAATAGAAAAACACTGTGATTATGTGAGCCGTAATGGCGTTTTGATGTTTTACTCTACTTGGAGTGAAATGATATAGATAATCTATGAAAACCTGTATTTTCGATCGAGAAAAATTGGGTCATCTAGCCGTATATATCATCAATATATCGTTTGGATGTCAAGGTCAAAAATAATTATCAGAAAAACTTGTGCGGAATCTTCTAGTTCAGTAACTGCCGCATCGTTTTTTAAATTCTGCAACAGACTTTCTTATTGTCAATCCTTAAAAATTTGAAAAATGCATCCCACATAGTTAATCATTGTTGAAAACAGATGCAGAATTTTTTTTTTTACTTCCACCTTGACTTCTTACAAATTTTGAATCCCGATTTGCATGAATAAACACTTTTGTGAAATCCTGCGAACCTACTGCCTTAAAAGTCTGACCTCATTTCAAGCCAGAAACTTTCAGCGGATTTTTTTTATTAATTTATGATTTTTCAAAGTCAGCTGTGTGAGAAAGAGATGAAGAGGATTTCAGTTTTTATTCAGTTAAAAATGATTTTCTCTCGGGTATTCAAATATTTTTCCAGAACGTATAAAAGACAAGTCTTGTTAAAGTATTAGTTTTGTTTCTTATAAAAAGCGATTTTCTTTGGTAAAAAAAGATTTGATTGTTTCTGAAGTTTCTTTCAGAGAAAAATATGTATACAATATTCTTTTGTGTTTCTTCAACATGAGAAAGGATGAACTAGTTTTCCAATGGAGCTTCTACACAGCAGATGGGAATCTGAAAAAAAAAAGAATATTTTAATTTAGATTAAATTAGTTGACAGCTGAAACTCATGTCATTACAATTTTCTTAAAAGAGAAAGAACTACAATTTAGAAAAAGAGACGACCGTATTAAAAATAGATTGAGCCCAAATCACGATAAATTTGTATTTAAAGAATTAATAAGAATTTCCGCACATTTTTAACAAGTTAGTTTCGAATATATTTATCTACGACCTATTTTGCATTAGATTATTTATTTTAATTTAATTTTTTATTGATCAAAATCATTTAACATTAATTTATTGAAATTTAATTTTGCTCATTTATATTGTGTTTACATTCTAAAACTATAGCATTTAAGAAAAACACAGAATTTTATAAAAAAAAAACGCAGAAAAATGTTTCATAACGATATAAAAAAGGCTTAAAAACATTCTTTATTATTTCACTTTTACTATTCAAAAATAGTCAAGGCTTTAAATATTTTTGAAACGGCATAGCAGAATACATTTTAATACAATATTCGTCATGAATATAACTAAATATTTTTTGGATGAAAATTAAGCTACTGAGTAAAAGTATATGATATAAGCCGCTTAAAGATTTAACTCAAAATTACACTATTCAAAATTTGAAGCATTTTTTATGCATTTATCATTAGTTTATGGTAAGAGTAAAAAAGTAGTATTTTATTAACGACAACTAATGCACGCAATAAATATAACGTTACTGGTTAAATAATTGAGAATATAATTTTTTTAAAACTAAGGCTATTTTTAAAATAAAAATCGCCATATTTTTAATGAACATAAAATTATTTATTATATTTCTGAGCAAAGAATAATCGAGAATTTGGATGAATTCTATTAAGGTTCTTTCTAACACTTAAAAAGTCATACGAAGAAATTTTCAACTGTCACTAAGGAGAATTTCAGAAAATATTATTTTGTCTCATTCTTTGTGAAACATCACATCTATCATTTTACAGATCAACAATTATTGATCTCTCCCTTATTTCTTGAAGTTTAAAAAAATACTTTTGATCATTTTATTATCAATATTAATCAAAAATACCATTTAAAAATATTTTTTAGCATGTTTTAAAGTGAATGGCATTATTTTGATTAACTAATGATCTGGATGAACAATTGTTTTTGTAATCTAGAAAACCACTGTGCCTGAAATGTTAGAATATTATTAACTTTTGATTTGTGTACCAAATGAGCATCTAATTATCTCATTTTAAAATTATAAACGAGAATTAATTGATTCACAGAAGTTGCATTTTAAAGTAAAAATTATATGGAGTCTAAAAATTTCTTAAATATTCTACAGACTTGTAGATCAATCAATGATAATACATTCCCACAACAAAAGAATATTATCTAAAAGAAAATTAAATAGTAATAGATGTTCGTCTACAATTTTAAAATGTATCCATATTGCCAGCCCAGAGGGCGTTTTTCAAATTTTTTTTAATCATGATTTTTATCTACTTTACTTAAATTTCACTTTGCATCTTCTTAATTCGAAAAAACTGTATGATGATACCAGAAATTGCATTTTTCAATTTCAAACGAACCTTTTCTTCCAAGTCAAGGAAAGCTCATAATTTTAATGGCAAATAACTCTGCCAATTTTACACACAACTCCACGAAACCTTTTCCTGTGTTTTTATCATAGTAAAGTGTACATTTTTCGAATTGAAATTCTTGGCCCATTTCCTTAATTTTTTTTGTAGCTGTCTTATTTCACCGATGGGAGTACTGTATCATTTTTATTTTACCCTGATCCTAAATTCAGTATAGTCACTTCATAATAGGTTACTTTACTTGCTATATGAGACGCTGTTTCGAATTTAAAACGTTTAAAAAGACTTTACAAATCAGTTTTCATAAACGAGAGGGGTTCAAATGAAAAGGTACGAATCGACCTGTGAGACACTTCGAAGACTGCGCCGCCCCATCAAGAACAAAAAACGGGGGCTACTCAAGGAGGGAGTGGTTCTGCTCCATGATAATGCACGACCCCAGGGTCACACACGCAGAGCCAGCCAAATTCAAGCGGCAGGATCTCTACCATCCACCCTACAGCCCGGATATATCCCCATGCTGTGTTCATGTGTTTGGTTCACAGAAACTCTGAGAACCTTCGGCTCGTTAATCAATGGGATTGTGGTGTATACTTTGGATAAAGTCTTCATTTATACCCACAGTATCAATTTTCATTTGAACACCCCTTGTATATTAAGAGCTTTTGTACGAGTTTAAAACGAAGTTTTTGATTATTAGATCCCTGTTTTAAGGCATATTTTTTATTTTTACACGCATTTTCATTGTCTATAGGGACACTGAGTACCATTAATAAATCTCGGAAGATCAGATTGTTCACTTCGTAAAAATCCACTAACATTTCCCTGATACTATGCGAGACAATTTACATAGATACATATATTCTATCAAAAATTTGCTCCTAGCAATCGAAATGAACGTCGTACCGGTTCTGAAGTATTATGTTACACGAATGGGAATAGCATGTAGGTAACCAAGAGTGGTAAATCATTCTAAGGTTTTTATTTGAAATGAGGTACTTTGTCCTCTTTATTACTTACTTTATTATCTTAGTTCCTGCTCTATCATGCGTATTAATTCCTTATTAGCCGTGCTATTTCACTTTTACTCTCCGTTTATCAGCGTAAAACAGATTCTTCCTGCGCTGCACGATCGTATTGCTTTTTTCAACCTCAATGGACACTGGTATCGCTGCTTGGAAACACTTTTAGATTATTTCTATTCAAATTAGATTGAAGGTGTTCTGGACTATATTACATTATGGTATTTTTTGCTTTGATATCTAAATTTGTTTTAGAAATATTTATTTCCTTAATTCCATCATCGATAAAACAATAAATAATACCAAACTAAACTCTTTGTTTTTATGTAGATGCAAAATATAACTTTCTTTTTTTAATATTCTGTCTGTATTTTCAATATATTAGTTTGCAATTATATTAATATGTTTCGCAATCAATTTTGATTAGAATCGGCAAACTGTCTTCAAAATATTTGGTTGCAATTTTGTTTTTCACTAGAGGCATTCTATTTAAGGAAGAATTGGAATGCAAATTATGTTTTAAATTCAAACGCTATTACATAAATATTTTAAGCCAAAAATATTTTATAAATGATTACCAGTCATAACAAACCTCAAATTAACCCTATGGATTTTAATACTATAATATGAACTTATCTGGACCAGAATGGCTCAGTCGTATATCAAATAGAAAATAAATTCAAAATTATGTTTTAAATTATATTTTAAATATTTCACTTTCTTCAACCGATTTCTATACAATTGGTCAGACTATTCCTTACACTTCCACGAAAGTCTATTCTAATAATAATAATTCACAAAAGTCAAACTGCGCATTCTATCGGTATTAATCGCACCTGTCTCAAACAAAATAAAATAATAATGATTGATATTAGTCAATGTGCGGGAAATGAAATCAAAAATACTTTGTGAAAGAGCTAACATTTTTCTTCTCATTAATGAATAGTCTTCTACACAGGATGTTGTCATTCAGCGTGCTCACTATTTTCTGCAGCAAACCGCATTTACAAAGTAAAATTATTATTGACGCTGCTCAAGGTAAGTTATAAATAATGGAATTTTCTATTGCAATTTTACTGTTTATTAAGTGAATCTACAAGCGATATTTCGATTATACAATTGTATATCGTGTTGATTGCTTTGATAAAAAAAATATGTTCCCAAATGTTCGTCACTTAATCGATCTAACAGCGCAACATTTAGAAATTAGCCAAATCGAGCTTTATAAACAAACGAGGAACGTCAAGACAGCAATTAAGCAGATCGTTTACAAATTGCAAATTCACGTGTTTCAGAGCCTCAAGACCAACATGAGACAAGAACTGAAAGACAAAGTTTACATACTACCTGATCACGAGTATCAGAATTAAAAAACCAACATGAGGCAAGATGAGTTACAACTATCCTTAAAGGAACGTCGATTGTTCACTCCATGCATTCCCATTATTTCCTTTAACATTTCTTTTGATTTTAAATGACTGCAGTTCCCCAATGGACTTGCATTCTAGATGACCATCAACAAAGCGCAAGGTCAATCACTTGAAGTGTGCGGACTGAACCTAAAAAATCCATTTTTTTTTCACATAACCAGATGTATACCTGATGCTTACGAGTCAGACAGTCAAGAAATTTGTTTCTGCCGAAGACGGGAAAAAAGATTGTCTGCCCTAAAGCTCTTGAATAATAAAGTAAAAATGAATAGAATAAATATTATCTACACTTTTCCTTTATGTATCATTCAATTTCAATGAATGTATTCATTTCCGATACGATAATAAATATTATTCTTTTTGTCATTCCTAATGAAACAAGACAATGATTCGAAAATTATTCCTTCCACGGCAGCAAAGCACCGGGTACCAACTAGCCTTTATATAAATAAATTTAGACTCTGTGGGCGTGTTTGTGTGTGCATATTCTAGTCTCTTCATTACAACCGAATTGATATAAATTTGGAATGCTTATTATTTAAGAAAACTGAAAGAATACCGTCAATTTTTCAAAGATTAAGAAGTTATTAAGTATTTAATTAATTAGAAATTAACCAATATTTTATCTTTTTCTACAGTTATTTCTGTGGAAATTAATCCAACTGAAATGTTTAGAAACCTACTTATTAATTTCATTTCAGCACAATATTTCCTTCAATTGTTAAATTTAGTTTTGTAAATTTAATAGCGTTTAATTTATTTTGACTTTGTTTACAGTATCACTATTTTTTAAATATTTATATTTTGTCAGGTTTCCGTTTGCCTCAAAATAGTAATTTAATTTTTAAGAGAGAGAATAAGTAAATCACTCAGACGGTGGCAAGAAAAGTAACACTCTTGCTAGAAAATAATTGACGAAAAAAGCGGCTTCAGGCTAACATAAATTAACGTTTTGCTCTTTTTTCTCCAAGAATATGGATGAAACTATATCGAAAAAATTTTGACCATCTTAAAATTAAAACTGTTACCTTTTCAATGATACCAAATTCAATTTTTATTCTTTCAATTTTTATTTATTAATTAGAAAAGTTTATGAAATGATTTTTTGAAATAAGGAAATTTATAGGTACTTTTTTATTGAAAAATGTTAACAATTTGAGCTACTTTACCAGTTTTTTAAAAATTTATCTTTTATTTTATAATATCTTTTTTAATCTTTTTTTTATTTTAAATAATATATTTTTTATTTTATAATATATTTATTTTATAATATCTTTAATCTTTTGTTGATAATTATTTTGTATGTGATAATATTTTACTGAAAGTATTTCGCAAGTTTAAAATTTTATAAATAAGAGGATTTTAATCTCGAGTATATCCTCTAGTTATAAATTAATTAGAACATTTGGCATCACATTTCTGTTGTATTGGTTCTGGCTTTATGTATACAATTGAAAGTGCTGTTATTATATTTTCACTACTTAGAAAAGGTAAAGAAGCGATATTTTCATTTAGTAGAATATCATTTCATTTAGTAGAATTTTTATTTAGTAGAATATTAGAAATATTTCCAAAAATTCTTGAAAATCCCGCAATCTTATTAATGTAAAGTACAGAGAACCGACAAGTCAACAATACCAAAATTGAGATTCTGTTTCAAAAACTAGCTCAAACGCTTCTTAGAAAATTAAATTAGAAATAAAATTTAAAATTTTAGGTAATATTCGACTAAAAGTATGTAATCTATATTACAAGTGGCTGATTAGATAAGAGTCTTTTCAAGAAACCACACAGAAAAAATCCTATTCCATTGATAAACTTCCTTTTTTAACAAAACATACCTAACCAGATTGCATAATGATCTTTGGAAAATAGCTACCGTAAATTCTTCGTGTTACTGTCACAACAGATTGTGCGCTCTTATTGATTTCAACCAACTCAATCGACTAAAGCAATAGGATTCGTAAATCCCTCGAATTGAAATGATTTGATCTGTTTTAGTACACAAGGCTTCTCTCAGTAATTTGATTTAGTTCCAATTAAAGTGCCACATGACTCGCCTAATAATGGGGCACCACGATGAGATTAAATTGCTTACCTTGAAATTATTCAAATAGGAATTACAAAACAGAAACGTCGGTTAGAAATATGGAAAAAAGGTAATTGGGTATCGAATTATTTATTTATCATACAGAATAATATGTCACGAAATAGGCAATTAGAAGTTTATTTTAAGTAATCATAAGTGAATGATAATTATTCTGTTTTAGAAGAATTATATAAACTATCAGATTCAAAACGTACTAAATATTAACAATTTTAAAATTTTACAAGCCATGATTGAATGGATATTGATCAGAAATTATTATTTATGCTGTGATTTCCCTTTTCAGTTTCAATATATTTGAGTCTAGTGTTGAAAATCTTCATTCTATATTGGACTGAAATTGAAATTAGTAATGATACTTTTTCAAATAACTAAAATTCTTTTTTCAATATGTTCTTCTCTTAATGGAACTTTATGAAAACTTTTTTAACAAATAACTTTTATTTACTTAAATGTTAAAGGGAAATAAAGTTTATAAAGTTATGCATTTTCGATAGCTACAAATTGACTACTCCGACCTACCATAAGGCACACAGGTAAAATTGAGTGACCGACCACCGCGACAGAAACACTGGGGAGGGGGGAGCTATGGTTGAGTTCTAAAGGCCAACACCGGTCATGGTACAATACTTCGCTTGGGAAGTACGTCCTGTCATCGATGAGAGGTAGACAACCCCTACCTTTTTTGCACTCACCAGGGTGGCGAGAGACAACCACTATACCGGACGCTTCATATCCACATTTTTGAGATGTCCTCTAGTGGGAGTAGTTTTGAGATGAGATAACTTTCATTTTTTTCACATTACAGAAACCCAAAAATCATTTAATGAATTTCTCTCTGTAAAATTTTGATTTTAAATTGATTGGCTTTGGGAGTTCTTGGATAATACACAAAATTTAAAATAATGTCCCATGCTCTTTTTAAAACAAATAATGCAAAAGAATGCTCTATATTTGTGATCAAAGTCGCATGTATTTAAGAAATCCAAAACACTCGAATTAGATTTCTCTGATATATTTCAATCAAACTCCTCAAATTAAATTTGAAAAACTGCACCCTTACGCGTTTTAATTTAAAATATGAACAATTCACTAGGATAGAAGTATCATGCATAGTTTCATTTCATATATTTTTAACATTGCTACATATAGGATAGATATCAGATAAATCATTGTGAATTTTAGCCAGTTGGTCATTAGTACAAAGATTTCCTTGATTTTTCCCTGGATTCAGGATTTAAAACGTTTGTTATATACATGAAACATGAAGCGAATTTTAAGTTTCAGTTGAAATATGTCTCAACAAAAATGTAGAAATAGTTGAAACTATTTCTACATATTTGTTGAGCTACTAAAATAGTTTCCATTTTGCAATTTATCCATTCTTGAAATAAAGGGTTTTTTTGTACGATCACTGGATCGCAGATCATGTTGTACCGTCTAAGGATTAGTTCTCTATTATATGTTTGATTTGAAACATTTATTGATCTTGATGGTTTCAATCTAATTATCCTACTCATGAGTAACCTGTAAAGATTTTCAATGAAAGCATTTCTCAATTTCCTGAAGTATATGCAGTATATTTTTTGTATACCGGCTTATTAGTCACCCTACAGAGTTAAAAGGAAGGCTATTGATTATTTTCACACTGGCTGGGAGCTCGTTAAGCTTTAAAACACGGAATGTTAGGGTAATTGAGAATGTCAAAACATGGACGTCCACTGACTAATTTATACAATCGTGCTAAACAACCTACTATTTCTACATATTTGTTGAAAAGGAAACCTGTGTTCAGCAACTCCAACAACTAAAAAATTCCATTACCATTACCCTTTCGGGAGGCACGAAAGCTTCTTTTTACTATTGAAAGCCATCTGCATTTCACGGTTTTTCGCGTGCAGCATTAATTTTAAGACTACTACTTAACCCCAAGTTTCATGGGGGTAATTTATTTTTCATTAGTAGAATTTTTTTTAAAGTTTTTCTTTAAACGGTTTTGAAACCAGAAAATGCATTTATAAGGTTGAATGCATTTTTTGGGATATTTTAACTAATTATAACAAACTAAAAAACTTAGGTCGAAAAATATAGCGTAATTATAACAGGAAAGTCAAGTATAATATCTCTCAAAAATATTTATTTCATTAATTATTAGAATCCATTATTTAGAAAATTTATTTTTCAAATTTTACTATAATTCTTCTAAAATATTATATACCTATTTCAAAAAATATTGGTAGGAATATAAATATTTTCACTTCAATCGGTTACAAAAATCTAATTAAAACTGCTTTGATATATGAATCATTTCACAATTTCTTCAAACACATTTTTTAAAAATTTTCAGTAGTACAAAGCTGAATAATTTTTTAATCAATAGCTTTTAAAACATATAATACCTTTAAAAACTGTCGGGGTATTCGTCTAATTTTATACCGAAATCCTCCTTCAAATTTTTATTTTTGGACAAAGGGACTCTATTATAACATAAACACATTCTTATGGAATCTCTAAACTAAAGAAATATGAATTAGAGCTCTCTATCTTAAATTAATAGCATTGTTTAGTGGGAGCTTCTTTACATGTATACTTCTAATACTCAAATGTAGACTTCATGGATTAACGAAGTAC
Source organism: Argiope trifasciata (assembly GCA_026543055.1). Lineage (NCBI taxonomy): Eukaryota > Metazoa > Arthropoda > Arachnida > Araneae > Araneidae > Argiope > Argiope trifasciata. The sequence continues at coordinate 2,787,444 of JAPMOQ010043034.1, forward strand.
TAAAATGAAAACGCTTTACGACAGCACCTCTACTCCCACACTGCTCACTTAATATATCTCTTATGAAGCTTTTTATTCAAAGTAAAATTACTGTGACTAATTTTCACTGTCTGAAATTAGTCGTCAGGTAGCATATTTTTTGGCAACTTCCTTCAAATGGAAAACTGACGATTTCTTATCAGTTCGATTGTATTTTATATTAAGGGTATTCAAAACTATAAAAAGTCCCTTTATTAACTTGAAGCAGTTTTTCTACAATATGACCGATAAATGTACAATACTATACAGAATATTTCTATATGGTCATGAGATGTAATTTGCTAAAACTTGATTCAACCTTTGCGCACCGAAAAGCAGTTAATTGCATAACTATGCACTTAATACAAGGGCTTGTTTATTACTCCAAAAAATAAATTAATAAATAATTCTTTTAAGTTGAATTTCCCAGAAAAAATTATCTACGTCTTATTACCATTCTGTACGCATTTTCAACTATCAAAATTGGAAAAATAAATAAATAAAGCATCCAAATGATGCACCGTTTTGAATGATACGTCAGAGGAGACAGAGTGTTACAGGTTAAAAGAATACAATACCGTTAAATCTTTAAAAACACGTTCAAGCTACAATAAAAAAAGCTTTTTTTTCAATAACATCTGTATTGAAAAATTTTCAACATCAACTTGTTTTATAAAAATAATGCTTTTGCATTTTAATTGCATTTTACAATGATTTCAAACTCCAATTTTCATGTTATTTATAGTTTATAGTTATTTATATATAGCTTGATAATTGAATTTTTTAATGAAAAATTGAGGATTCGTTTTTCTTAATTTTTTTTCGTTTTTATTGGAAACAATTATCATTTTGTATAAACAATATCTCATAGAATGTGAGCAATTTTATCTACATGGACACTCACGGATTAGTCAGTTGAATGATTGAATTTTATTGTATTTAATTTTTTCATTCACTTCCTTACAATTTCATTTCCCTCATTCTTTTACTCTATGCAAATTGTACTACTGCATCAGTTTCTTCATTAATCTGATGCAAAATCAAATAATGTAGTAAATTTAATTTTTTTATTCTGATAATTTCTAAAACATATATTTAAAACTAAATGGGTAATCTGATGTTTCAATTAAGTATTGGTAGGAAACTCGTAGAGATCTTAACGATAATTTCTTTAGCATTATTTTTCTAAACAGAAATTAGATTCATTAGAATATTAAGAAACTAAGCATCCAAGAAATTGTAAATAACACAATATTTTACAATTCTCAGTACAAATAAAATAATAAATGATAACTTAATAATAATCAGAAAAATTCTGATAGCGTTAGACAGAATTATCGCCTTGGAAAACATAACTTTTTAGTCAGCAATAATAAGTTGATGTGGTTATTGGATATGCTTTTGATGGATCATCAGAAATATAAGCAGCAAATGAATTACTTTGAGCGATAAAAGAGCTGAGAGAAATAGTTTTCTTTGCTTAGGATTTCGGAAGTCAATGAAAGCAAGTCAATGAAATCTTAACATTAATATCAGAAATTTAAAAAATATAAAAAGTATCAATTTTATTATCTTAACTCACAAGAAAATTCTTTAGTTAAATCGTTGATAGATGTCAAACAATCTGAATATTTGAGAATTAAAATAATTAATTCAGTACTTTATTAAAATAATTAATTAGAATTAAAATAATCAATTTAGTACTTTGTGTCTTATATTTTATTCAAAAATTGGTGAAGAGATCATCAGTTTGTAATTTTATATTAAATTTATAGGTTATGTGATCTTTTGATAAGGAAAAATTGTGTTATAATTTACAATTAGTTAACTTTGTTTTTTTATCTGTATGTTTTATAATAAAGTTTGTGTTTGTAGTTTCGCAGAATAAATTTTTATCTTCAATACGTTAACTCCATCTGTGCTCATTGTTCGATTTGTCGAAATAATTAGAATTTATAATACGATATTATGTTTCGTAAATGCTGGATACTAATCACAATATAATGAACGACGTTAGTACATTTTATGAACAGCCCTTTTATTTTAAAATAAAGTAAAAAGTAAAACTTTAAAAATGTGAATATATTGTAGAGTCGTTCGAAATTCTGTTCTCATTCAAATTAAGACTTCTTTAATAAAAATAATGAAGTCTACTTTTTTTAGAAATACTTCACGATTTCTGATTTTAACATTTCTGATCTTATATTCAAAGAAACAGGAAATATGCAGACGTCACTATTTCATAGAATGTACAAAAGAAATGATTGCAAAAATTAGGGAGATTTCAAACTTTCAATGAAATGTATTTCAAACTTTTAATTATTAAAATCACTGAAATACTTCAACAAGCTATCTAACTACTCGACAAAAAATATTCAATACTTGTTTCTTTTAATGAAATATAATCTCAAATTATTCATCTGTTATTCATAAATAGTAAAGGTTATTAAAAAAGTAAATATATGCATATGGATTTTTTTGCATATATTGACTTTTTCAAAAGCATTTTTGTACTTTGGGGAATTTAGATATAATAAAATTTTTGGATTGATAATAAGAACATAAGTTGTAGTATCCCATCAAAATGACAAAAATAGTGAATTAAAGAAACAGTTTGTTTTAAAACTATTGAGTATATTAACATTAATTTTAAGGAATCAAACCAAAAATTCGTTTATATAAAGTTATCGTTTATATATCGTTTGAATAAATCAAATATTCATGTACAATAATACAAATAGCTTATGGAATTATTAATTTGACTGATTTGAAAAATATGCAGTAGACGAAATGTATTAGCATTTACATAATATCTCCCCGCTTATTATTATTTTTGGAAAAGTGAAGCGAATGATAGAATCGTAACTATGAATATCAAATTTTCTAAAATAATAAGGACCATAAAGATAAGAACTTTAATAAGCATAGACAAATGAAATGACTAAAATGAAATTCAAAAAACTGTTCAATATATTATTTAATAAAGCATCTTTTCGCTTTAAAAATCGCTTTTCACTTACACAGAATTTACCAATCCCATATTTTTTGCTCTATAAACAATCAAAATTTTCTTTGAGCAATATTTGCAATTATTTTTAGCAGCCAAAGTCATCAATTACCCTGATTTACTTCCAACCAGTTAATTGATGTCAGGAATACCATCTCTTTACTCTAGTAGTATCATTATCCGCCAGCATAAATTTCCTTGCTAACAAAATTTAGTCTCAGTGTCATTCTACAGAGATCGAAAAATCGAGATTTTACTTAGCATTTTATTTTCGAAATATTTCTTTCATTAGAATGTTGTCAAAAGAAAACGAATGAAGTATGTTAAATACAATTTCCACATGGATTTAAATACTGTAAGCACATTCAAATATAGATTTATTTAATTGCTTATTGATGATAATTTTTATTTTGAATAATAGATAGAATACAGGGTGGTCAGAATTAAAATATCCTTATTTTTTCTTTAGAGTACTGTAGAAAAAGCATTTTGCAATTATTATTTCGGTTTCTGAAAATTAAAATTGTGAAGTATTGCGTGTTTTTGAAAAATTCTTTAAACAAAGTTTTATTGAAAGCACTGAAATGAATTAAATAATTTTTCATAATCTTAAATGAACAAGTAAAAAAATTCAACTAATGTTTCTTTTATGTATGAACCGTTTAATTCTGGTTCTACTTTCTCTCGGGCCATAGAATCCCCTTGAAGATCTCGATATACTATAGATTAATTTTATATCTTCCTTTATTGCTTCGTCATAGAAACTTCTTATGCCAATGTCGCTAACATGAATTCTTATAATCAGTTTTGTTTTTTCATCTTCAGTACTCCAGAAAGGAATACTTTGTTTCTAAGAATTGTTTTTTTTATGCCATGATATTTTTTCATGACGAAGAAGAATATATCTAAATATTTCACATAAGATTCAAAAGGTTTTTGATTTTTTTTAAAAAAAGGATAATAAAAAATATGTGTACCGACATTTGAAAAATACTTAAACAAATTGTTATACATATTTTCGACAGAAACGGGAAAACATTACATACATTTCAAAAGAAAATGCTTTACATTTTCCAATTTATTTTAAATTTGATAAATCATTATCTTATAACGAATATCAAATGTTTATTTATGATATCGAATTCCAAAAACAATATACGTTCCAAAAATGCAGACTTTTAAAATAGTTTTAACTACTCTTTAAAATTATGCTTTAGCTTAACTAAATTCTATGCATAAAACTTTTAAACAGAAATTCAATTAATTATTTCTTACATTTAACTTTGGAAATTAAAACTTCTAGTCTGCTTTGTCTTATCTCTGCTTTAAAGACATTAATCAGTTTGATAAAAGCTTCAAAAGCTTTACATGAACTTTTATTTTAAACCTCAGAATAATACTCCCTCTAACATAATGGTTTGGAAAACTAGGTTTAAAAATAAATAATATCAGTTTTATCAAGTGTTGATTGAAATATTATGAGGTGAAAATTTTAAAACTTTTATCATTAAAGTCTCACAGCAATGTTTTAATTATCTGATCGAGAGAATGACACATCGGGAGTTAACCCAAAATAAAAATTATAAAATTCAAGCTCGGATTTTATGTACAGCAATTTAGCGGTGTCAAAATAAGTTATTTTTCATAATAACTTAAACCTTTTGTAGATAATTAAAGATTGTTACATAGACATAAAATAAATAAAAAATGTTTTGCATTAACGCTTTTTTATTATTGTACTGAGAGTAAATTTCTTTATTATATCGTAATTTATCTAGTAATATTTTAAGTGCATCACACTTTTACGATTTTGTTTCAACTTCTTGATTATAAAATAAATCGTTTCATTCTTTATAAAAACATCTTTATAAATTTTTTTGTTTTTATGAAGATTTATAAAAAGAATTTTTGACCTTTAAGCTTTAAATAATTTCATAATTTAATATTATTTAGTAATTCCTTATTAATCATTAAAAAATCTAATATTAATTTTTTGGTAATTCATTATCAAATGATATCACACAAATGAATTTAAAATCAATTGATTAAAAAATTAGTACTTTCGTAAAGTATAGAATTACCATCAAGAAAACTCTAATCTTAAAAAAAAACTCTAAAATATTTGCAAATAAAGAAGTAAGTGAAAAAAAAAACTGAAGTGATTGCAAAATTCTATCATTACAAACATGAATCAACTCAAGTTAGATAAAATTTCTGATAAAGATATTAGAAAATGGTTTCACATAATCCTTCTGGAAACATTGCCGGCCTCCAAATGCTATAAATTGTTTATTGGTTTATCATTTTTTAAGGGAATTTTTAAAATTCATTCAAGAAACTTTAAAAAATAAATTAAGAATATATTTATTTACTGGTGTTGTTTAAAAATAATTTCAATTCTACAAGTTAATGGAATTTTAGTTTTTAACTAATTTTCCAGTTGTAAAAAATATATTCTAATTCTTTTACGTAGGTGTTTGTTGCCTATTTTGTTCTCAATACGACTGATAATTAAATACCGAAATAAATAAATAAAATTTTGTCAATTTAAATAAAGTGTTTTCGGCGGAGTCTTTTTTGAAATCACTTTTAAATTTAAAATAGAAATTAAGGGGAAAATGAGATTTGAATGTAGCAGAAAGTGCATTATAAAAGTGGCCTTCTCTAAAGCTCAGAAACAACACCAGAAAAAAATTAATGCTATGAAAAAGCCATACAAATTTGTTTTTTTTAATCCTATTTTTAAATGCAAAATATTTGGAATAATTTTTTAAAGTCTCAGTTGTGTTGAATTCTTCAAAGGACAACATTTTTTTAGAAAATTATGTAGTTATTTTCTATCCACTTCAATTCAGGCATCAGTTGTTGAGCTCTTTGTACATCAGTTAATCGATCCATTGCGTGTTGATGTGTGAAAGCGTCGTTGATATGCTTAATTATTCTTCATTTCATTCTTCACCTTGAGTGCACAGAATATTCCTCTTAATAATGAAGACGAAAAGCAGCATAATTCCAATCTGGGCGATCAGCTGAATCGATTAGCTATCAATTAAATGCTTCGACATTTGAAGCAAATTTAGTTCCTATACTGTTATTTATCATCATTTATTTCGAGTCGATACAATTTGTGTTAGAAAGATTTTTATACACCCTACTTTTTTAATTATATCAAATGAATATTTATCATACGATAGAAGCAAGTGCATCAAATATTCAGCTGCACATTAGTTTTGTTGCATAGGATATATATATTGTTGCATATAATATATTTTTTTCCCAGTGAGATGCGCAGTGGAACTCAAAATAAAGTTGGGGTTGAGCACTTCACGTGAAACCGAAGTGACTCCTGTAATACATATTTATGTTTGGGTTAATTGGAAGCCCAAATTGTCAAAAATATACTTTCATACTCGATTCGCTTTCGAATTTCAATACATTTTCAAGTAATTTCAATGAATAAGTATCATGCATTCAATGAATCAGGAGGGAAAAGACGTTAGAAATATTGACCCATTTGTTTAAATACTTATTATGGTTTATGGATTTACATTTTTCTGTATTTTTGATAATTTACCAAATGTTTTTCATAAAAATTACAATTAATACGCTGAAATTGTTTCTTAAAAAATACACTCGTGTATTTTGCTTATAAACCTCCGGTTCCCATCCTTGGAGGCGTGTCGTAAATGAAAATGAGAAGCTTCTGGTATGGTGGTTGGTTCTCGCCACCCAAGAGGATGCACGAAAAGGTAGGGGTTTGGTTTCTCTCATCGATGATGGGACGTACTTACTTAGGGCACATTTGTAACGTGGTCGCTGAAAACTCTTAGGACTCACCCACAGTTCCAGCAAGTGTTATTGTAGCGATGGCCCAGTCTATCGGCTTTTTTTATACGTGTGTCTTTGAGGCGAGTCAGAGAGTCAGAGATATGGTTTACTAACCTCTGGAGATACCATATATGGTAATAATTATCCAGGCACTTCTGGCTTTACACATTGCTTCGATTTTTCCCATGAAGATTAAAGGAGCTATCATCATGTAATAAATCAGCGGAAATTCTGTCACTATAGCATTAAGGAAACGAACCAAGAATTGATAAAAGAGAACAGGAAGTGGGCTCAATTCGTTTCAGATAAAGTGGATAATGATTGTTTTTGTACAGTGATTGGCATCAAGGGATTTAAATATTGAACAAAATACATACATGTGGTTTCGTAAAAATAACGTTGTATTCTGGAAGATATAAATTTGTTTTCTCCCATTTTTATGCATTTTTTTACTTACAATATGCAGTTTTCTACCAAATTACAGAAACTAAAAGAATCATAAAAATATACTGTCGGAGCTTTATAATACACTGATGGAAAAAAAATCCCAACACTAGGAAGAAGCTGTGCTAGATAAACGAAATTTGGTAGGCGTGTTTATACATCTGAAAGATGACGTCGATTCAAATTTTGAGCTACGCGCGTAAGTGTGGCGCTAGTAGCGCCACTATGAACATACAAATGAGGTTTGCTTTAAATAAGCGCTGTAAGGTTCGTGATCGTTATTTACAGTTGAGATTTGACGTAGAGGGTTAATATTAGTTAAGGATGCCTCTGAGAAGACGAAGAAGCCATTATCAACAGCTCACTGCGTTTGAACGAGGTCGTGTTGTAGGGCTACGAGAAGGTGGGTTTTCTTTCCACGATATTGCTGAAAGACTTGGCAGGAATGTATCCACTGTGCATGAGTATTGGCGGCAGTGGTCAAGGGAAGGTACTGCCTCAAGAAGACCAGGTTCCGGGCGGCCACGTGGTACTACTGAGAGGGAAGACCGTCGTATTCGACGTATGACTGTGGCTAATCGTATTGCGTCTGCAGCTGAAATTCGAGCTGCAGTTGGCACCACAGTGACACAACGAACTGTTACAAATCGGTTACTTCAAGGACAGCTCTGAGCCAGGCGCCCTGTACAGTGCATTTCACTGACTCCAAACCACTGCCGTTTGCGACGTGAGTGGTGTCAAGCTAGAGCTCATTGGAGGACGGAGTGGAGATCTGTTGTGTTTTCTGATGAAAGCCGGTTCTGCCTTGGTCGCAGTGATAGCCGTTTGTTGGTTAGAAAGAGGCCAGGTGAACGCCTGCTAGTGACCTGTCTGCGGCCTAGACACACAGGGCCTACTCCTGGAGCTATGGTTTGGGGAGCAATTTCGTATGACAGCAGGAGTACTCTCGTGGTTATCCCACGCTCCCTGACTGCAAATTTGTACGTCAGTCTGGTCATACAACCTGTTGTGCTGCAATTCATGAACAGCATTCAAGGGGGTGTTTTCCAACAGGTTAACGCTCGCCCTCAATCCTCTATTGTAACCCAACATGCTCTACAGAGTGTCGACATGTTGCCTTGGCCTGCTAGATCACCAGATCTTTCTCCAATCGAGCACGTTATTTCAATATTGGACGACAACTCCTGCATCATCCACAACCAGCATTAACCATCCCTGCATTAACCGCCCAAGTACAACAGGCGTGGAACTCCATCCCACACACTGATATCCGATACCTGTACGACACAATGCATGCACGTTTGCATGCTGGCATTCAAAATTCTGGCGGTTACACCGGTTACTATTGTACCAACATTTCACATTTGAAATGGCTCTTCTCGGCAATGGCTCTACCTGTGATCTTGAAACTTTAATCAATTAAATATGTTACCTAGACAAATGTATTCCTAAAATTTCATTACTCTACAATAATTTTTTCTTGGTGTTGGGATTTTTTTTCCATCAGTGTACTTTGAATATTAGAAAAAATGCTCGTGTAAGCTGTAAATAATTTTTAATTGAGCATGCGCGACATAAGGCATGATTTTTCTTTTATAATTTCGAATTAAAGTAAGTAAGCTCCTTAAAAATTCCACTTGAGCATTTTTAAATTTTAGAAAGATATGAGAATTTCTTTAGTAGCTTTTCAGGACAAGCTAAATGTTAGATATTTTTCTACAAATGGATATTTTTTTAAACTTCAGCTTTAAAATAATTATATTGTATTAGATTCTTACTATAAATATGAAAAATACCTCCTGCATATTTATAAACTCGGTAATAATTTATAATAAAATGGGTAGGAGGTATAAATAAAATCCGGTGCTATTGCATTAATTACTTCATTTGCTATCCTCAAGATATTGATTTAACATCTGAAATTTCATGAAATTCTTGCCAAAAAAGAACTAGTAAACTCTGTTGCTGTTGTGAGATCATTATGGCTTTGTTCAAATACTATGTTCTAGCAGGTATTTTAAGCAATTGAAATCCAGATATTCAATAGGCTATTCGATTTCTTCAAAATTCATGTCAGCAATCTACCTCTGCATTTATGATGCCTTGTGGAAGTGTAACAAGAACGGATCCTCCCTAGATTTATTTCATTTTAGGCAACATAGAATTGTTTATATGATTTATTACCGCCTTCATCATTCGCTCCGCACAAAACAGGTAGCTAAATCCAAACAATGTGAAGCACTAGTAAACATCCACAACCGAATTTACTGGTGATCAAATAACTTCACATGAGTTATTCGCGCATCTTACATTGGTAAACAAAATATAAAAATTTGTGGAATATTTTTAATCATATAATGTATATCAAGTTAATCAATATTATAATTTTAATGTCTATACAAGTAATACTATGCAAGTAATATTTATTGTTATTTGTCATGCTTAATTCCCTGCAGTTTAAATTATTTACTTAATTTATATGTATGCTGGAGTAATTCCCATTTCCTTTATTACAAAACCTTTCTAAAAAGTCTTTAAAACTATTTGAAGATTCAATTTTAAGAATGGAAATTTATGGGAAAACTCTCATCATTCAGATTCTTTCAGAGATGTGCTGAAATTCAGCCCATTGCAATGACCGAATCTTTTCACGACATTCAACTAGATTTCTTATGCCTATGGGTTGACTTCAAATATATTGAAATGAAATTATACTGTTTTAAAAATGTGAAATAAAAAAGTATCATTTGCAAATCTGTTTTTTCTCGGTTATTCAAAGAAATTACTTTAAATTTTACTGTAACAATAAACTGGCATATTCCAAAAGTTTCATATAATTTGAATCAAAATAACATATCATAAGTAAAACCACATCAAAAAAGTTTTCTAAAACTTTAATATATATTATCGAATACACGTAGTATTATTATGGAATTGCATGCAAGTATTTCGCTCAATGAATAAAACATTGATAGAAGTTGTAAATCATTAGCAGATCTATCTCAAATGGTCCTTTCGACCAAATTTTCACTGAAAATTGAGTTCACATGATAGAAGTTCAAAGATATTACATTTCTTCTTTCAGAAGAAATTCGAAAAATTGTTCCATATACTTTTGTTAAAATAGAGAAATTCACTTTGTTAGCCATGCTGTTGATATCAAAGAACTAATCAACAATTACAAATATAAATTTTATTTTACAAAATTTAGGGTTAAAGTACAATTGTTTTGGTACAAAAAATTCAAAAATAAGACAATATTAAAAAGACAGCAATATTAAATAACTTTCTAAGGTAAGTGAAACTAAGTGAACTCGGCTAAGCTGCATTGACATCGTTAGCAAAGATTCATTAGTAAAATTATTCTACTTCAGATGATACAGAAGCGATCGAACTTCTCTAACGAAACAGGACAGAGATATTAACTAGTTTCTCTAATGAAACTAACTAACATAACTACCAAAATATGCAGATTGAGGTATTAATTGGAAAAATCAGCACTTTTAACAGTTTGCAAATGTCGAGCTTTAACTTGTGTTAAACTTTAGCAAACTTAGTTTCTCAATTTCCAGTATAGAAGGTATACGGTCTAAAATTACTGCACTTCCTGTATTTTTGAAATACAGCCCAAAGCTCAAGTTGAAAGATCACAAATATATAAGAAGTAATTGATAATGATGTCGAAGTCCACGACTTTCTTAAAAATGACACAACAATCATTCGTACAGAAAACGTACAGTTTCAGGCTGCATTCTTTTAACAGTCTTATGACTCATTCATCATGTTAGATGCCATAATGATTACTTTCAGATGTAACTGATTTCATGAAGTATTCTACTTAAAAGATAATAAATACAAATACTTATCCTTTTAGGACAAAATGAAGTAGTACATTTTACAGATAATTTATCTTCTATTCCTACGAAGCAACAATGAATAAGTACTGTTGAATGATAACATGACTTAAATGGCAAAAAAGAAATCTTCAGAGATCAAGTGGACGTGTACATTATGCGGGTACCTCACAAGATTTTATTGTGGCCTGATTCTGTATGTGTATTCTATGCAAGATTGCGCAATCACTGGTCAATTGTTATCCAGCTTCTTGTTTCCTAAAGTTTAGGGAATGGAGTATAGGTAATTCACATACATAATCTTTTTAATGAATGTACACAATGAGATAATAATATAACTTTATAACTCAAGAAATAGGGTACATCGAAGATTTTATTTCAAAATGAACTTCATTTCATGTGAATCATCAATGGAAGTCTTCAGAAATCAAATTTTTCGTCTGCCTTGCCCTTTTATGTAGCATGTTCTATCTGTCTCTCTCTATTTATATATTTCCAGTGCCTCTATCACAGCGAGCAAATTATATTTCAACAGCAATAACAAAAAAAGTCATTGGGGATAAATCTGTTGAGTACAAAGGGAGAATTATAGAAAAGGGAGTTGATATCTATTTTAATTGTACTCTTGCCTCGACTGTCTGAAGGTTACAGACATACCAGTGGATTCTCTATTAGGAGAACAAACAGCACATGTGCGGTTACTTTACTTTAATCAGTTAGCTGCCAGGAGCCTCATTTGGGGATTTCAGAATGTTACGTAACCACTCGTCTCCAAAAGTATATTTGGTTACGCCTGGTAATTTAGTTTCATTCTATATATATCAGTCAATATTGTGTGCTGTAGACAATGTGTATTCTGAGCTTTGTTTCTTTACAACAAGGGAATAATTTGAAATTCATCTGTAAGTTGAAAGAAACACAATTGTCCTCATCACATTCTGTATCTTTCAATTTACTGGATAAAACAGATTTTATTTTAACGATATTCGCAATTAAATAACAGAAATAAGATCTTAATCTTAATACTTAATTATTGTTAATAAGGAATTTTTAGGCCTGAAGTAATTAAACTATGGACGAACAGTTTAAATACTGTAATAAACAAAATTCTCGATAAACATACAAAAATCCTGTAATAATTCAATGTATTTGCAGAAGTTAAAACACTCAAGTCTTTGATGTCACTTAGAAGCATTTTTTTAAAAAATGCACCACTTAGTTTGATACACAGAAAATAACTTAGGAAAACATAGTTTGTCCTTTTCGACGGTCCCTCGGAGACACATTCCTCCAATGATTGATTCGACGCGATGAAGCAAGTAATAGCTTGCATCATCGTCTAGCGAATAGGTATTGAAGATTTTCTTTCGAAAGATTGCATTCGACCTCCCGTCTGTTTCACTTTAATGTTTTGATATGATTCGTCGTAGTGAAACTAAGTATGTGTACTAAATTGACTCTCCGAGAAATGGTTTTATAGGAGTGGATGAAAGATTAATTCAGCTGAAATCTGTTAGACGATGCTTTGTATGCTTCAAATAAAATGTAGGAGACGATTAATTTAAGATAAAGAAGCTAAGCATGAATTAATAGTATTTTATTCCATAGAGATGTAATTTTTTATTTCGATTTCTCATCATCTGTGATTGCTAATTTTTTTAAATCCTCTTCAGTTTTAATGATATCCTTTTATGTAAAAGTAAAGAAATAGAATTTAAAATATTGATTCAATTGAAAAAGGAACTTAAATAAAAATAATTTTAAATTTTATTCATGGACAGGGTTTATAAGAAATTATGAATTTTAATTCATTTTTTGTTAAAAACTAATTGAACTTTCGATGATTACTAACAATTTAATCATAGAAGGAAAACTTATTTTTCGGAAACAATTTTTGTATCCTTCAAATCTGTGCATAATATTATGCAACTAATCATTTCATTAATTGCAACTTTTAATAAAAGAAATGAATAATTAAATTATTCGAAATTTCTGATTATAATTTCTTCAAATTTTTGTGGTGCAATAAAGACCGTCCAAAATATATTTACTCAATTTAAAGAGAGCAAAAATATTCCGATTTCACTAAGCCCCCTAACAAGAAATTGTAAAACATAGATTATTATTGTATGAATTGCTAAGTATCATTGGTGTTATAAAGTCAGAACCTTCTCTATGTAAATAAAAATATGAAATAACACCTATATATATAGCAAAAAGTATTTATAATCTAAACACCGCAACTGGTAGTATTATTTTTGACATTAAATCATTTGTCTTATCAGAAAGTTTTTCCAAACTGAAGATAATCAGATTTTCAAATGGGCTAGTATAAATTTCTTTAATGACTTCAAGATCTTCCCAGCCACAAATCTAAAAGATGGGAGCAGAATGAATATGATAATGCTTCATAATTACAATCCAAACTTTATAATCCGTCTTTGATGGGATCAAATGAGGAGTAAAAAGGGACAACAAAATAGCAGCAGTATAATGAAATGTAACTTTAAATGTATAGAATGGCTTCTAGTCGTATAATGTTTTCTTATTGCAGAGAATTATTTCGCTTTAAAAAGTCAGAAAATGTAATAAGATTTACTCAGAATCTTTAAAAAAATTCTAGAGGCTCATGTAAACGAATGAATTTGTTTTGTTATCTGGCGGAGGGGGGTTAGAAATAATAGAAGAGTAAATAAAGCTCTAATTATTTGCTGTTTAATTGACAGTAGAGCGTCTACTTATTACCGGAAATTTCAAATTCTACCATTAAGCATTAACCATTCTATGATTAAACTTTTTATACATTGTTTATTTGTTTAGTTATATTAACGACCCGTTTCGAAACAACACTAGGGCTATTTTGGGACGAACTTCGCAATTTTGAACCACGATCGGTTGACGAGGACGACACCTGAGCTAGCATCCCCTCTCCAACCTTCCACACCATACCAACGGGAGGAAATTTGGCCCCGAAGGATTTAACGTGTACCAGACTCGCTTAGACGACGGTTTTCGGTGGAATCGGGCCTCGAACCTTCATCCCTCCAGTTTCGAAACTAATACCTTACCACCAGGCCTGTTACTGATACCTTACCTGTTTTATAAATGAATAAATTTTATTAAAGTAATTCCTAGGTGCTTTGTTTTTCCAGCAAATAGAACAATATTTCTGTAATAAATATATATAAATTAATTTAATAAAAATAATTCTTGAATTATATGAAGGATACTTTTTAAACGCATTTATTTATGTCGTCGTTAGATGGACAGTATTTCATCCTCACACTACACCATATAAAGAATGGTTGGCCTTGATGGAGGGAATACTTATCATCAGAGCGTATACAGCAGATTTTTGTTTGGCATTCTCTTTGTTTTGATCTAGTCTGTGACATCAAACAAGGTGACTCACTGCGGATGTTCAATTCTAATCGGAAGATAACCTAAAATTCGCTTACATCGTTTTCCTCCTCTCTGCCTATAAGTTTACGAACTATATTTAGAGGCAGTTTCACTGCTTTACTTTTCTGATATTCTTACATAACAGATTGCACATTAGACATTATATTTGGGTTTTAAGTTTGGCAACAAATTAAAGAATATCCTGTATTTATTATAGATATCTATTTCTTTGATTGATTTAGTTCTAAATAAGTATAATTGTCACTACGTCGTGCAAGAATTTGCAACTGCAAGAATTTAAAAAATTATTCTATGATTTTGTATCATAATAATTATAGTAGAAGAAGATAATGGAACATAAAAGAGATTCATTTTTTCTTATTTCAGAGATGTAGTGTTGATGTGTTAATTGTTGGATTTTACAAATAGTCTTCTGGTTGTCTGCTTTCCCCCCCCCCAACTTTTAAACATTTCTACAATCTACGTATATAAAACGCTAACGCAAACACAAAATCAGCTCGAATTTGTTAATCCCTTTTTGGCAACATCTTGCACTTTTGAATTGTTCTAAATTAATCTTATTAATGTTTGCCACCTTCCCGATAATTTCAATGTTATTATTATAACAACGAATATTAATCAAATATTTATTAGAACAAGAATAAAGAAGTAAATTCAGTTTTGATTATTAAAAATATAAGAATCTCATATTTCTAATTACTAAAATAATTATATATATGGAAATTTTAAATTTGGAAATTAATTATTTAATTTTATAAATTGATTAAAATTAATGATAACAATTCAAGCAGTCTAAAATAATTTAAATTTAAGTTTAGTAATGAAAGTATTTATAATGTTTCTTTACTAGAAAAAAAGGCATATCTATATGACTAGCGAACTGGAGTCACATAGTGATTCCAAAAGAATCACAACGTGATTCTCTGGAATCTGTGAGTGGAGGGAGCAAGCTGTGTAACCTAACTTTGGGAATTCTCCCAAAGTCGGAAGGTTACACAGCTTACTCCCTCCACTCACTGATTCCCGAGAGTCACATAGTGATTCGAAAAGAATCACAACGTGATTCTCGGGAATCAGTGAGTGGGGGGAGCAAACTGTGTAGCCTTCTATCTATGGGAAAATTCCATTCATTTTGCAAATTACATTTATCTTGATCCCTGATTCCTGGCATGGTGTTTGGTTCTCGTCACACTAGGGGGGGGTAAACGAAAAGTTTGGGGTCCGGCTCCTCCCGTCATTGACGCGACGTACTTCATTAAGGAAGGGTTGTATTGTGGTAAGGGACCCTTAGGACTCAACTACAGTTCCCGCCAGTGTTGCTATAATCCGGTCATTGATTTATTTTATCCGTGTGCCTTCGGGTTTGTCGGAGAGTCAGTGATTTGACTTATCTTGATTGATGCCTTTTTGAGCTATCGAGTACAGATTTAAAGTTGCAAAGTCAAAAAAAGTTGAAATGAAAAGTTGGTTCAAATTAATGCAAAATTGCCATTTTTTGGATAAATGTGATATGTCACCACTTTATCTCACTCACATAGTTTTAATTTGGTAAGTGGCTTATTTATTCATCTTCATAAAACATTCCATATTGTTGAACTCTCGATAATTTTCTAAATTTATGACAGTAAACTAGGCGAAAAGACGGATTCTCATTATTTCTCTCATATAGTAAGTTTTTGGGAGCAATTACGCTTAATTATGATGAAAGGCATAAAAGTAATTCCAAATAATGAGCAATATATGGAATGTGAGGGAAAATAAATTCCAAGGAAAATTCCTCTTTCCAGTACTAATTGCAGCTATCAGAAACGATAATACAATATTTTGTATCTTGATAGGCTGGATATCTACTAATTAGAGGGAAAATTTCTTATTTTAGATTCGACAGTTAAGAAAAAGCTATAATGTAGTTTTCTTTGCTCTGATTTACTTCCTCAACTTGGATTGTATAGTAAATTTTCTTTAATTACATAATGAATTTGACATATATAAGGAATATATTTCGCATCTATAACATGGCATGTCAGCACAAATGGGAAATAATTCTATAAACTTCGCGAGACGGTTTGCCTCATTCAAAAAAAATCTTGCTTGAAAAAGAACAAAGAATTTTTTATAAACGTTGAATGTATTAAGGATGATAGGTGATATATGGAAACAAAAGAGTTAATTCATGACATAAAATGACAGAATAATTTTTTAAAATTTTTTCAGTTGTCGAAATAACGTTGTGGTAATTCTGCTTTTGAGTAATTATATAACGTTTAAAAATTAAGCATATTACGTTAAAAAATAGTACGAATGAAAATTACCATTTTATTCGATTGTGTTAGATAGCAATTAACATGAGGAGTTGACAAAGTTAAAATTATAAAGGAACACATGCTTCGTAATTTCACTGTTGGTTTTCTCATTATATTAAGTCTCAAGCCTCAAAGATTTTTTTTCCTTCCGGAAAAATAGCAGGAAGGTTTTCTTTTTATCCTATATCCGAACCATTCGCCAAGAAAACTCGTCACTTATTCAAGCATTTAATTCTTATTCATATTTAATTCTTTTTTTTCTAATTATTTAGATATGAAGCGAATTGTATTAACAGGCAATGCAATAAAAGCGCAATCTGATAAATGGAATAATTGAAACTTAATTTTTAGTTGCCTTTAGGCAAGACCATTAAAGATATGATATTGCGTTGCCATAGGTATGGTAACTAAATATTCTGCCATCTTAGGTAAAATTCTTCTGACTTTACATTATTTAATTTTATACCTTTTACAATGATGTTTAAAATTAACTTCAATAATGTTTTTTGCCTAATTGGATTCATTGGTTATAAATTTTTGATTCGAAGTTTTAGTAGAAAATTGATCATATTTCCCCTTTATTTTGATTAGGTGGACATCTGCCATAACGTTAAAAAATAATTGCAAAATATTATAAAAAAGAAGCAATTTTTGTGAGAGACATTATGTGTATTCATGTTTTAATCACTTAACTGCTTTTTTTTTTTTACTGTATAATAAGATGACACCTTTTATTTTGGGAATATTTTCTTATTTTGATTCAAATGGAAATTCACTGAATATTTAGTTTAAATATGTATTCGAAGCAATTTTAATATTGAATTATAATCGTTGTCAACAGTTTATGTTTTCCTTACAATTATCAATATTCGATAAATATATGCATGTACGGTACACAAGCAAAGTAATTAAGCTGTTAATGAAAAAGTCATTAAAAGTGTGTTTTGTATCTAAGTAGCTAATATCATTTTTTGTAAAAGTTTTACGCCTCAAGAATTTTTATTCGTAGCTCATTTATGGCAACAGTACCAGCACAGGGCCATTCATTTCTGTGTGAAAAATCTTAAAATCATTAAAAAATATCTGAAGTATATATTCGATACAGGAAAGACCAGAATAACAAGAAAGGTAAATTGAAAATATAATAAAAGGTTAATAGATGGGTGATAGTCAATACACATGAAAGAAATTCCCGTGAGTGGGGAAATTCTGTTCTCTAACCTAATGTATGCTAGCTGTTTCATTGCTTTTTCCAAATTTAGATTCTTGCAATTAATTACTCTTCCTGCAACTAAAACTGCCGTTCGAAAGAAGAAGAAAAAGACTCCCCTTTGCAGGGAAGTGGTGGTAATAAATCGAATAGGCTTCTCTTTTTTTCCCACCAAAATAGACGTACTTTTTCTACAGAAGAGGATTTGCATTAAATTGATTTATAGATACTAGATACACTTCCGAGGCATTTATGTCTTTCTTCAAAGTTCAGAATTAATATTTAATTACTGCTCAGCAATGAAACTGTCTGCGACTGAACACTTACTGTCCTAAAAACAAATTTATGTACGTAATTAACACTCTTTGTTATAAATTTAAAATGTAGTGATTAAATACTTTTTTAAATCAACAAACGATGCTTTAAAGAAGGAAAAAGTATCATTAATAGAGAAGTGAAGATATAAAGAACCATAATTCATATCAAAAATATTTTTATTAGATTAACGTTTGCATACTTTTTAAAAATTGAGCAATGATATTTAATTTCAACGCATGTATGACATTTTATGTGTCAGCGATTTCTAACATAATAGTATCTTAAAGCATAGTGTAAACAATGCCTTTCCAAATTCAACCTATTGCGTTTAACTGCATTCTCTGAAACAAAAATAACAATTCAAAGGAGAGAAAAAAATCCATCCCATTTACCCGCTAAAAATATCAAGGGTTATGCAATCGCATTCTACAGATTCCACCTTTCATTGTTAAATACATTTATTTACAAGGCAGTTTATATTAAAAACATTTATATATAATTCACAAATGAAGAAAATTTATTCTCTGGAAATAGCTATGAGCACAAAGTCAGAGTTGATAAATTGATTTGGAATACATTGATAAATGCACATAGTTTGAAATAAACAGATTCTTTTTATGTTTATGTATGAAATATAAGCGAAATTTCTCTTTCAAACTGTTCTGTTCCATACTATTAATTCAAATGCATGCAAAAAATATTAGCATTATGATGTAATACGTCAATCCCTTTAATTTGTGCAAATGCTGAATTTTTCAGCTGCCAAAAGCACTTGAGCCATCGACTTTTATTATTCAGACACTATTGAAAAAACTGACTGATAAAAATGCATATTTTCTTTCAACAAATGCTCTCAGCTGATTTGTTCAAATTGTTCTGTAACTAAAAATAATGTGTTTCATGTATCCCTCTCTAAAAATAATTTTATTTGAGAGAGATCAGAGACCCGTGTGTGGAGAGAAAAGATCATTGTAACTTTTACATAACCACTTATGTTCATTAAAATTATATTTAGATAGACCCACAAGCCGCTATAGTATTACAAAGGCGCTCCATTCTACCGAAAAAACAAGGTTTTTTTTTTTCATTAAAGTGTTCCTATCTTTTGGGTATTTAGCGTAATATATTCCAGACAAATTCTGATGAATATTGAAAGTCATTTTCCACGAAAATAATTCCAAATGAACAGCAGGCTTGCAGTTCACTCAAAACTTTCTAACACTTAGTAAGTCCATGTAAAATTTCACAAAGGTTATAGATAAACGAGAATTGTTATTTGCGTGTACCAAAACTCAACGATTTAATCATCCGTTGTTAATGAAAAAGTAATGCTTTAGTTGCAGAAAATGTTACTAAAAATGAAAGCCTCTATTTATTCATTCAACTTAATATACACTAATGGAAAAAAATCCCAACACCAAGAAAAAATTATTGTAGAGTAATGAAATTTTAGGAATACATTTGTCTAGGTAACATATTTAATTGATTAAAGTTTCAAGATCACAGGTAGAGCCATTGGCGAGAAGAGCCATTTCAAATGTGAAATGTTGGTACATTAGTAACCGGTGTAACCGCCAGAATTTTGAATGCAAGCATGCAAACGTGCATGCATTGTGTCGTACAGGTGTCGGATATCAGTTTGTGGGATGGAGTTCCATGCCTGTTGCACTTGGATGGTCAATGCAGGGACGGTTAATGCTGGTTGTGGATGACGCAGGAGTTGTCGTCCAATATTGTCCTAAACGTGCTCGATTGGAGAAAGATCTGGTGATCTAGCAGGACAAGGCAACATGTCGACACTCTGTAGAGCATGTTGGGTTACAATAGAGGTATGAGGGCGAGCGTTAACCTGTTGGAAAACACCCCCTTGAATGCTGTTCATGAATTGCAGCACAACAGGTTGTATGACCAGACTGACGTACAAATTTGCAGTCAGGGAGCGTGGGATAACCACGAGAGTGCTCCTGCTGTCATACGAAATTGCTGCCCAAACCATAACTCCAGGAATAGGCCCTGTGTGTCTAGGCCGCAGACAGGTCACTAGCAGGCGTTCACCTGGCCTCCTTCTAACTAACAAACGGCTATCACTGCGACCAAGGCAGAACCGGCTTTCATCAGAAAACACAACAGATCTCCACTCCGTCCTCCAATGAGTTCTAGCTTGCCACCACTCACGTCGCAAACGGCAGTGGTTTGGAGTCAGTAGAATGCACTGTACAGGGCGCCTGGCTAGGAGCTGTCCATGAAGTAACCGATTTGTAACAGTTCGTTGTGTCACTGTAGTGCCAATTGCAGCTCGAATTTCAGCTGCAGACGCAGTATGATTAGCCACAGCCATACGCCGAATACGACGGTCTTCCCTCTCAGTAGTACCACGTGGCCGCCCGAACCTGGTCTTCTTGAGGCAGTACCTTCCCTTGCCCACTGCCGCCAATACTCATGCATAGTGGATACATTCCTTCCAAGTCTTTCAGCAATATCGCGGAAAGAAAACCCACCTTCTCGTAGCCCTACAACACGACCTCGATCAAACTCAGTGAGCTGTTGATAATGGCTTCTTCGTCTTCTCAGAGGCATCCTTGACGAACATTACCCACTACGTCAAATATCAACTGTAAATAACGATCACGAACCTTACAGCGCTTATTTAAAGCAAACCTCATTTGCATGTTCATAGTATCGCTACTAGCGCCACACTTACGCGCGTAGCTCGAAATTTGAATCGACGTCATCTTTCAGATGCATAAACACGCCTACCAAATTTCGTTTATCTAGCACAGCTCCTTCCTAGTGTTGGGATTTTTTTCCCATCAGTGCATTTGGTGCATCCTGTAAATTAAATTGATGACAAAAGAATGATATTATTTGAAAGATTAAAGCAGAGTGTTGGACTTAGAAATTTCAGGAAACGAAACAAAATATTTTGTTATACGGAAATGAAGTAAACATTTGCAGGCCTTGGGAAGCGTTAATTTTTGGTTCTATATAAGATGAGGAGAACATTTAGATTTTCCTTTAAATCTACCTAATATTAATTTAATAAAGTTATTCTTTTACTATAAAATTATAAATATTAGAACATTGCAGAATAAAGTCCGAAAAAATTCCATTTTTAATCATTTTAGAACCTTTACAACAGAAAAATTACAAAAGTTATTACACCAAATATTCAGCCTTAATAATTGCGAGGAGTGATGCAAGAAAAGATTCCAAGCAGCAGTATCTGGAAAGTAGAAATTGTGGATTGGAATATTGTTACCCAGAGTGGAGACACCTGTTGCTAGTTTGTCTTAGACTGGTCGTTCGTGGAGATAGTAATATAGTTAGACCTGAAACGGCGACAAGAAGTCAAGAGAAGTGGTCTCACACAAAGAAGCCAGCTGTGATACGATTTCTATGGACCTCGAATGTGTCCCATTCACAGACAAATTGTTAAAGTGCACGGAGGAGAAGCAATGCGTAGGCAACAGGTGGCGAAATGGCGTCATTCTTTTGAAGCAGGTAGAGAGATAGCTAGAAATGTATAGGTGGAAGGTCTGGAGCCCCCTCCCCCATACAAATGGTGATGTTCCAAAAAATTTCGAGAACTGGCTCAATAGCCAGAACATGATTATTACCAAGATGGGCTAAACAAATTGGTCCAGGAATGTGATAAATGCCTGATCATGCTTAGATAAATTGATTTCACATAGATACATTGATAATTATTCTATCTGGGGCTATATTGGATTAATAAAACCGATTCCGTCACTTCCGAGAATTAGGAGAATATATAAAGTATCCTATCAGATTAATAGTTCTTTCCGAAAGAGGTAAGGGTATTTTGCTGATTAGATTCCTATAGTTTGTCTATTTAGGGTGTTCCAAAAACGTTTAACAAGCGTTTTTCCCTCAACTTTTGCAATTAGACATATATATCATTTGACAAGATTTCATTAAATGAGGTAGACAATCGTATGAAATTTTTTTGGCTTCTGTGAATGACAGTAAAAAGTTTAAAAATTTTAATTTTTATGCGGCTAGCATAATGTAAAAGCACCAATTAGTAAAAAATTTCTCTTATTTTCACCTGTGAGCGCACTCAGTTATATATTTCTATCTATAAAAGTTGCATTCATTAAAGTAAAATGTAAAAAATTCAAGTTTAAAAAGATCTTAGAGAAGTAATTGAATATCGGAAAGAAAAGAAAATTCTTTTCTGGCATTCATATGGGAAATATTAAGCTTACAGTAATGATTTGATAACAGTACAGTAATGATCTGTTTCAGTAACGAGGAAGGTTTTAAAATTTTGATGGTTTATTTTGTATTAATCTTAATGGTGACTTAATTTCAGAAGAATACTAACGTGGATTTCCGAGTTTCCAGTATCCTTCTAGAGAGCGTATTTACAGAAAATTTAGCGATTCTAAATTATAGGATTCTTATTTTCTAGGGAGAGAAGGCTTTATTCATAGACTTGTGCTGACTTATTTATGGAACTGTTTACGCTGTTCTATGCATAACAGTTTTTTTTTATATACCCAGCATTCCTTGCCAAATTCAGAAAACCTACAAATTCAGAAAACCTATTTTGATGTCATAATGGACGACTAGACCACATGCACATTACTATTAGAAGAATGCAATTTTTTAAAGTATATAATACGTTCACTTTGAACAGGTTTTTTACGCATTTTAATTAATACGCTGTTTAATTAAAATGCGTAATATTATTTGTTAACTAAATTTCCATTTGAACATTTTTTTAAAAATTTAATGGAAGTCAACAAGCACATCATTATATAAATGCAGCATTATTGTACTGCCCTTTTAATAACTTTTTTTGATATATATGTTATGTATATACAAGAAAGTGAAATTTTCGTCGAAGACTGCTCACTGAACTATAGAAAAACTATCTAAGTTAATAGATTTGTCTTAATATTTTAGAAAACTTTGTAGATGCAAAAGTAAAACTGTGTGTTCATAGATGAGTGTAAGATAAGAATTTTATTCACTGCTCACTCTAAGAGCACCACATAATTTTTTTTTTTATACTATCAGTTTCCACCTAAACTAAATTGTTTTCATACATTTGGATGTCGTTTTCCTGAAATTTTATAATTACAAGTATATGTTTAATTGCAACATTGAAAAAATAAATATTTATCTTATTCTTTTGGCGTTAACCTTATAAATTATTCAGTCTCACATTTCATTAAAGTGCATACATGGGTATGAACTTATATTTTATGAACAGAGGGTCAAAAGTCACCTTCAAATGCATTATGTACTGTGAGTGATCGATTTTACCCAAGTCAATAAAGTATTGATAATACATATCCATTATTACTACTGAAACTAATATTCTATCTCAAACAAAGCAAGGATAATAAAAATCGGGGTTGTGGATGCCTCTCTGTTGCCTTCATTTTAAGGATTTAAAATTATTCTTAAGGGAAGAAGACGAGAAAATTTTCTGACAATTTTAAAATGTGAACCTAAAAGGGTTATTAGTCATATATTTGAACGAATGTCTGTTTTTTTCTGAAATTATTGATATAAATAACATATTATTTCAGTTTCTTCAAAATTATAAGATTTATAAGTAACATCAATTTATAATTTTACTATAATCTAGACTAAAATAAAATGCTTATATGAAAATAGATTCTTTACCAAGTTGAAAGTTGTCCAATTTAATGCTTTCTCTTAACGAACGTCCAATATTATTCTAGAAAACCTTTGAGCCTTCAATTTAAACATGTTTATCTACGGGATATCAATCTAGCAAGTTCCAGTTAACATTCGGTATTTTTACAAAAAAGGGGGATTAAAACTGAAGATTAAAATGAAATAAAATAAAATTCATCAAAACAAAATAAATTAATTAAATTCATTTTAATTGGGGAGATAGCTTTAGATTGTCATGATTCCCCCACAGTCATCTTCTAAAATTTTATAATTTCATTTTGTATGTATAAAGTTTTATCTGCTATTAGGATTGATCTAACTCATGCATTGTTAATTTTTTTCCTTTAGAAACGATTTTTCTTTTTTGAAATAATACTTCTTGCGAGTTGTTTTCCTCCCACAAATAAAAATTTCTTTTAAAAGTAAGATTTGATTATTCCATACATCATTGAAAAATAATAATGACCCTATTAATAATTTGAAACCATTTTTTAATTAATTAAACTTCTTCAGTAAGTTGTAAATTTTTAATTTAATTTTTTTTATTTAATTTGCTCTGGAATATCAAGATAAAGATTTCTTATCCAACACAATTCTCATATGTGTTACGCCATCTATTGAAGACAGGCAAAATTATCAGAAAATAATACATTTTATTCTCGTAGATGGCGCCATGGTACGCCTGGTACCACTGGGAAAGCATGGTATTATTAGAAAATAAATAAATCTCTCTTTCCCAGCGTTCCCTTACCATTTTTACTTCTCTTTAGAAAAGGAAGAATATTTGATTATAGAAGAATTTAAAAATGTTTTTAGCAGCCTCAGAATTAAAGTAATATTACTCAAAATTACTTACAAATATTATTGTTTATTTATATTTAAACTTTGCTCCATAGATCTAATGCCTAAATAGAAAAAAAAATATCCAAACAGTAATTTATTATGAAAATGGCTATCATAAAAATATAAAAATGCCATGCAAATAAGTAAGCGAATACATGTCATGAACAATGACGAGAATAGCAATTTTTACTAAAATTTTCCTTGATCTTCTAAATTCGATTTTCAGAATGATGTATTCGGTTATTCTGATCAATGTTTCGGCACGATCTATCATGTTATCAGAGTTAAAAAGTATACCAGTAGAAAAAAATGTTCCTTTTTTTTTTTTTTTTTTTGCACGTTGATAGAATTTTTTTCATGATTGTATTCCTAAAGTTCAGTTTTTGATATGCAACGTTTATTTATATTGTGTAATTTATTAACATATTTATGCCTTATTAATAGAAAAGAATGCAAATATAATTTACAGTGTCATACGTACATTTAGATTAATGTATTGATTTAATTACCGATGAATAAGTTCAATTTGAATTCGCAAGTGTTTCACTGTAATTTTGAAGATTTGAAAAAAAGTAATAAAACTAAAAACAGACCTTCAAAAATCAATTTTGAAAAAAATGAAAATGGAAAAAATAATCTAAAAACTACTGCATCAATTAATGAATTTCATTTGTCATTTAACTATTTATTGTGAACTGATTATTTTAAATAAAACGGGCAGTGTTTACAAAATATTATTCAAATAAGTTATTTGATCCAAGTTTTAAAATTTAAATATTTATACTGGAGGAGAAACAAATTTTTAAATATTCAAAGCGAATATGATTGTATGAAATCTGAAAGCTGTTTGTTACGATCAATTGGCATATTAAGTGAACAGTTTCGCGCTAGAAATATTCTAAGTAAACCATTATTCCAAAATTCTTGCTGCCATCTATCGGCTTACTAAGTAAATAGATTCGTACCAGAAATATCTGAATGCATCATTTCTTAAAATTTTAGCATAGTGCAACACATTTATTTATTTTTGTAAAAAATATATATTAATATTAATTCGAGTTTAGTTAACAAGTTGTCTTCTTAAACTTTTGGAAGTAATGATTTTTAAAAAAATAAGATCATCTACAATCACTTAATTTGAATGAAGCGGCCATAATTAATCTCAGATAATTCGTTCACTAAAATTATATATTCATTAAAAATTTTTTTTCATGGTTTACTCAACCTACAGTTGAAACAAAATTTATTATGAAAAATAACAAATAAAATATTAGTTAGATATTTTTTTTCTTTGAAATAATGTGAAGGATTTGACATACTCATGAAATAATGTAGTATCTTCGTTATGATACTATATAATTTCTGTTAAACGAAAAATGTTCATTTACGAATTTTATTTGAAATTCAATACGAATTTGAAGGGTAACTTGAATCTGATACGAACGAAATTGTGTATCAGATTTCATAGATTTAATTATCCTTTTTTTTCTTTTAATAATTAGCATATTCACTTGCACTCTGACAAACAGACTTCCTATGAATGGATTTCATGCAAAATTTGATAAAATTTGGCGTGAAAATTACCTACCCAATTTCACTCTTTTAATTTAAAATGAGTTTGACATATTTCCAAAAATGTGTTTTTTGGGCTCAGGAGATATAAAATATGTCATTCATCAAAACTTTGCGGTATGAATATTTTCTATTTTGTAAGCGAGAAAGTAAAAGTAAGTAAATAAGTAAAACCATTGTAATTTATATTATTTTATTCTTAACATTTTATTTATTCCTTTTTAGATTTTGTGAAAAAAGCCTGTTTGAAAGCAAGGATAAAAAGTTGTGAACAAATATTTGGCATATCAATATTACTCAATGTTTAGAGAATTGTATTGTTAATAGATAAAAAATATATTGATTTTTGCAATTTTATTTAAAAAAATGAAAAAAAGATGAAAAAAATGAAAGATATTAAAAAAGATGAAAAATCATATTTCATTAATGAAATTTTGTAGACGGAAAAGGACCAATTTAGAAGATTTGACATGATTTAATTATCAATTTTTGCAACAGTCACTTTCGATACCATGAATTTTTTAAAAAAAATATGATTAAATAGGTTTTGTTGTTGTTGTTTTTACTTATGGCACTTTACAAGCCCGCTTAAAGTTAACTGTCAGCGATATAAGTCGAAATGAGCGTCTCTTGTTTTTTCAGTAGCGCCAACTAGGGCCAAGAGTTTCACCTAGCTACTTCATGCATCCCCTTCGCTTGCTCACCCCCTTTTTACAGAGGGTCACTTTCACACACCTCACCAATAGAACACAGAAGAAGAACCCTGCCCATACCACAGAGAAGACACTCTACCCCTCGTCGAAATAAAACCTCTGTGAATTAGGCTGCTTTTCTTTGGGTTATAACAGTTCTTTAATTGGACTTTTCTACTTTAATGATAATTGACATTAGATAAATTACCTGGTCATTGAAATAAAATAATCGGTTGTGTAGGAAACGTTTCGGTGGGAGGAGTTATCAAAAATATTTTTTTCCCTGCATCATGGGCTCTTCATAACAAATATTTTTAACCCTATATTTTCTTTACCAATACATTTCTAAATAATTCCTCCTTGGAGATATTTGTGACTGATATTCATAATCATCAGATGTAAACATATTGGATTTTTATCAAAAATAGAGTCTTTGTTCAAGAAAGAAGTCTATTTGATATTTATAGAATTTCAATTTTTTCAACTAGAATGCTTCATGACGAGGCAAAAGAATCGTTTCTCAAATGCATTTTTGTATTTTAGACGCAAGATTTCCAGCTAATATTCCGAGAAAGTTATTTTTTTACACATTATTTGATCGTAAACGTATTTTAAATTTTATTTTATTTTAACTTTTTTACTTTATTTGTAACTTTTAAGTTTTTTTGAGAACCATATATTCAATCAAATGTAAAAGTAAATTAGAAGAAAAACACAAACTTATATTTCTTAAATCAATACAAGTGCAAAAGAAAGCGAAATATAATTTTTGAGATCAATATCAAAAATATCTACAAGCGAGTGTGCCGAATTTTACATGCCAAAACCATTTTAGATGACACGCGGTGTTATATTTTTCCTCCTTTATTCATGCATAAAAATGTCTGTCACTTATTCTAGTAAACGGGATTCTATTCATGCAAAGTAAGATCTAAACTAATGTGTTTTATTTAAAATTGTCTGATTTCCTGGAAATTCCTAATGGAAGCTGTCTTACAATTATAAAACGGCTCGAAGAATTATTTTCAGATATCTTAAAATTTCAGATTTTTTTATTCTTTACTTTTACCGAGGAAACATTTTATACAATTGTATTTAATATTTATTAAGCTTGAACACTTGGAAACAACATTATTGTAAAATTGAAAGCTATTTTCAATTAGATATTGAATTATTAGCCAAGTGTTTAAGGGTTTCTTTAATTTGCATGTTTAATACACTATTTTGTTTTGCAGCTTTTCTTGAATGCACAAGATTGATCGCAATTGTTTCCCGTTTTTTCCTCTCGTGTCCTTTTTTGTTCCTCATTTATTTTCTTAGACAGTGTTATTAAATTTTAAAATATTGTGCAAGCGTTAAAAGTACTACAATTTTCATAAATTTACTTATACATGCATTCTATCTAATTACAACATTTTTGAAAAAAAATGAAGTATTTCTCTTATTATATTAATATGATAATCTGTTATATATAATACACGAAAGCCGTGAACTGAAATCCAAAAATGAATTATATATATAAAGAATAATTGAGGATATTGCTTGGAATTAGGAAAATATCTGTAGTATCAATAGTATTCAAATTTTTTTTTCTCCACAAGAGCTGACATATTTATTTCAAAAAGCTGTATTCCCCGTCCCCATTACTAAAAAATATTGCCATAAGGAATTGCCTTAAATTAAATATACATATGCATATATAGAAAAAACACAAATTTATATAAATTTTAATGTACACAAAATATTCAAGAGATTTTTTATATGATTAAATTATATTTTCTTTTCAATATTTGATTTTCGATTAAAAATAATTTCTTCTATTTTAAAAAAAAATAATAAAATAATATTTAAAATCTCTGTATTGTTTTCTACTTTTCGTACTTTAATATTTTTCGTAATGAATTATCAACAAGTATTATGGAATCTAAAAATAAATTTCTTTCAAATAAATTTCTAAATATCATAGTATGAACAAAATTATTTAGCGTTTAAATTAGTTCGTTAAAAGCTTCAAAATTATTACTGTATTTATTTCATCGGTAACTAATAGTAATACAAAATTTCAAAAGAAATATATTATAAAGTCAATGAAAAATAAAATTAAATAATCCATCCCTATAACCTTGCTAAAATAAGTAAAGCCATATAATAAAGATCATACAATGAAATGAGTCAAAAATGGCCCGTTAAATATCGTAATACATAAAGATTTTATAGTACTTGATAGAATATTTATTCAATTGCTTCATGCTTTAAAAAATAATCAGTTTTTAAGAATCTTTTGAATTAATCAATTTCATCCCAATATTTTGAATAAATTAATATTTTTGAAGAATAGTTAATTAAAGACTGCCTTCCTGTAGATTTATTCTATTTTATTATTTTGATTTTCGTTTTAAATATTTTTGCTTTTAGATTATTTAGAACTATTTTGCCTTTTATATTTTATTTTCGGTTACTTAAAAACTTGCTTATTATTGAAAAATATATCAAACTAATTTTTGATTTAATTTGTTTTTTGAACCAAACGTTTTTCATTTTTTTCATGTACAAGGCCAATGATAGCAGGTTTTTTTGTCTTAAAGTTTCTTTTAGACCAAATTTTATTTATAATTTTAAATATAATTAGAAAATCTTTTGCTTACAAATATTTTAAATTCAGAATTCTTCAATTCTTAATGTGTTTTTGGGGGATGAGGATAAGGACATATTTTTTAATATTAATAAATTTTGGAGAAATTTTTTACTGAATATGTTCGGCTTATTTCTCCTCCTGACGACACTTATGATATTCTTTCTGTTTTTTTTTTTTTTTTTTTTTTTTTTTTCATTTTTGTATTCCAGTTCACGGTTTTATTATTTTGCTTTTTTTTTTCTGTTCCGTGTAAAAGAAAAATACGCTTTTCCATATTTATATTATTTATTTTCATAATTTATGCTCGTTTTCTGTATTTTTTCATTGTGCATTTTCATATTATATTATATAGATGAGACGGAAACAAATGTTAGAAAAAATACAGCGTCATTTCATTTCAGATGTTTCAGATTGAAGAAGATGAACATTTTTTTGTCACAACTCAAAATTATCAGAATTGCGATTCTAAGCAAATGTTTTCCGAAACAAGAATTATATAAAAGAATGGTAATGGAACAAAACATATTCGATGACAATGAATGAGTCAGTTCAGCAGTAGAAACATGTAATGACATACATTTACAAATATTAATACTTACTACAACAAATAACAGTATTTTATAGTTATAAATAAAAAACTGAAATAAAACTGATAAATATAGCAAAATATACAGATAACTTCATCTATAGGGAAGTTTTAACAAATGGTGTATATTTCAAAGCTACGTACTAAAAGTACGCAAATGCTAAAAATACTTCTATTCCCCAGAACACTGAAACGAACTAGAGGCAAAAGAAAACAAAACGTCAAAAACTTCTATAAAACAAATGTCAAACTACTTAACCAAGAGAATATGAGAAAACTATAAATTTAAGCAATATTAAAAATTAAAGGACAGATAGAGCTCTCACAAAAACTCCCATCTGTAATCCACTTACTTATATTTGTGACAGTTTCTGATTTTTTTTTTTTTTTTTTTTTTTTTTTTTGCTCAGTGGACAATTAAATCAGTGTAAAGATGTTGACAGTTATTATTTCTCTAAAAAATTTATTTACTTAATTTTCGTTAAAAGTTTCCTAAAAAATAAATTCCCAAATTTAATTATAAAAGGAGTTTTATAAATCCTGATTACACTATATTATTTACTAAACCAAAACGTATCTAATATTTTGATATCTAAAATTACATATTTCAAGCTTCAAATGAAATGCAATGGTTTTGAAAGGCAGCATCCCTTTCAAAGGCAATTACCTATTTGTATTTTCAAGGCTGTAAAATTTAAAGGGGATAAATGGGAATCTTTTAGATTTAAGTTTTTTAAAAAAAATTTCTTTGTTAATTCTAAATTATTTTAAGCAATTGATTCATTATTCTATTATAAATTTTGTCTTCATTTCCAAAAATTAAATCTCGTGTAATTAAATTGAAATCAATTTCATATTTTATTTTAATTCACTGTTCCTTTCAATCAAGGAATATAGCTTTAATACTGTTTTCAGTGCTTTTTATTAATTTTAGTTCTTGAGAAGAAATGCTATGTTTTCACTTATTCAATTAATGTATTGAGGATTTTAATTTCAAATGTCTAATAACAAAACTGTTGCGAGATTGAGATGAATTGAAACGGAACATTTTGATGCTCAATGTGGCGAGGATTTGTGGGCTAGATTATCTCAGAAAGAAAATCTTGGATGCTGCCAGAGAGAAAAGGATTCATTCTGAATTTTCTGATTCTGGATTAAAGCTCATTTTTTCTGTTTGATAACATTGCTGAATCTCAGTGTATTGAAATGAATTTAGGAAAGTTAGCCGAGCTTTTTATAGAGCAATTGAGTTACTAATTACTTTTCTCTGTCCCTAAGAAATATAACAATATTTATATTTGTTTGCCTAAAAACATACCTACATGTCATAAAACATATTTGCCTAAAACATACTCTTTCATACTTAAAATTCACCGCAACAATGAATTGACGAAGATAATATTATTCCTGTGCATGAAGAATAATAATCGTTAACAAGCTTTTTGAATTGATACGGAACGCTCGGTGATTATAGAAAAGGTAATTAATGTGATATTCTTATCACATAAATGACCATATTGCGGAGATCTCCTTAATCGAAATAATTTTCATTTTGCTAATGATCATTATATTACTAATTATTTTTGAGGTAATGAAAGCTAATGTATTGCTTAAGTAATGAGTAAAAGTTAACTAGCTCGTAATTAACTGTCAATAATAAACTTCTCATAATTTGAAGCTTCTATGAAATAGAAATTAACAAGCATCACGGTGATTTCTAATTATTAAATTACTTCCCTTGATTTGTTTTAAAGAAGCCTTTGTGTTAAAGTCTATATTGATAACGGGAAATGGAATCATTTTATACTTCAGTACATATTTTACAAACATGTGAATTCATTATGAAATAAGTTCAGAGATGTCATTCAAACGACAAATATAACTGTGAATGTCAGCTAATATTTAATTGCACATTATACTGCTATTTTTTCCTACTAAATTCAGGGTGAATTTCTAAATTAAACTAATGCGAAGTATGACGAGAGTATGCATTGAATAAAAGACTAAACCTGGTAAACAATTAAGTACAAATAAAAAAACTTCACGTAAAAATGTTAAGTATTTGATGGATTGTAATATGATAAATATGAAAAGTGCACAGTAATATATTTAAATAATTTAAAATGGCCAACTAATAAAAATATTCTTACGGTTGCTCGGAGCATTTTTTCCCAATTTCCTAACGTTTCCGTTTTTGATATAACGTTTATCACTTTCAGTTCTGATTTCATTTAACGTTTCCTACATTATACAAAATAGTACTAAAGCTCTAAAATAATTTATGCCAACTTGGCTTGTCGATTGTATTGAAAGCCTTTGTTTAACATCTAGAAACAATTGCAAATTTTTAAGCCTCTTTTCCATTAATTGTTCTCTCCTCCTATACCTCGGTATAGCTTAATTTTTTAATGCCTATCAAACTACTTCAATGCTGAAGTTTGAATCAAAAGAACAAAGAGCGAATTTCATTTGATTTAATTTTTAGTTTCCTGTAAACTCTTAGTTCAGTTTTAATTTGAAGAACTGCGATTTATCTTGTTGAACTTAATTGCAGAGCAATGAACTTCCGTTTCATTTAATTTTGACCGGAAAAGAGTGGATTGTGAAGCTGAAAGACTAGAAATCTAAAATTTCATTAATCACACTTTATCTCTGAAACAATTTCCATTTGAGATCAATTTTCAAGGACACAAAACACCAGTGACTTCTTATATTAAGAAAAATTCTCTCGATTTCCTACTGTGTAATAGTAAAATAATTGTATTAAGTTTATAAAAAGCATCATAAAATTTTTATATTTATCAAGAAAAAAAGTGTTTCGGTGCTTTTGTTTTAGAATGCGTATTTAGTTTAACACCCTAAAATATGTAGCTGAGCATATTTTCATGATTGACAGTTTTGCTCTTCTAAATTTAAGCTTGCATATTTAGTTAGTAGGTTTCATAATTAATTAATATAACAATTTGTGTATTACGCTTTTGACATATTGTAGTATTTTTAATAAGGTTATTAGTTTATAATAAGTGCAAATTTAAGTTTAAAATTACACTTTTTAAACTTTTGTTTCTTATATATATGTGTAGAATTCAAAATTTAATAAAAAGTTATTTAAACGGGTAAGAGATAAACATGTTGAAAAGAAAATCTAACAAAAATCAGAAGACTGTTTCCAACTCTATGTCAGCTATTGTGCTTGTTCCATGGCTCAAATCCATTTTCTGGAAACAGCAGTCATTTCAATATTCATAAAGTAGTTTTAATAAAATTTAAAAAATATTACATATTTAACATCTGAATAAACGTGATTCATTTAATACCAATCAAAATATTTTAATTTCTACATACACGTCCATTTTTTTGCAACCGCTACTTAAAAATCTCTCTCTCTCTTTATATATATATATATACACACACACACCTGGAATCAACTAGGAATTTGTTTAATGGCATACGATTCAAACATATAAACTTTTATATATTTAAGATATGCTAGTTAATTCGTAACTAAAAAAGCATATATATATATATATATATATATATATATATATATAT
>JAPMOQ010043034.1:2821504-2834942 GCA_026543055.1 Argiope trifasciata
TGATAATATCGTAAACATTTTTAATTTGGCAAAATTTAAAAAAACTTGTCAAAAAATGTCGAATCGTTATCGTCATTTAGAAATAATTTCACAAATATTACTCATTTTCTAGGAAAATAATGGCACGTTTATTCAGCTGTTTATAAATATTTTGATATTTATATTTTTTGCAACATTTTTATTAAATTTTTACAGCATCGGGATAGAATGTTTTGCTCAAATTTTCATAAAATATAATTTCTAACCCTTGTTGTTGGAAGTGAAAATCTTGCGCACCATTATTTCTTTTTAAATTTTATTTCTGCTCTACCTATTTATTTAACATCTTTTAAATTTTATCTGTTAGATCAGGCACCAAAGAGAATTGATGTCATTACATTTGCATTATATGTAACATAATAAATTGTAATAGGATTGGCATCCTGCATAAAAATTATAATTTGACCTGCAAAGAACGAAAGATGACAGCTTTCAATATTTTCTGGAAGATGTCTACTTTATATTGACTTCTAAATTACTAAATTTTCTACATATCTAGGGATTTATGAAGACATATGTGATAAAATTTTCAGTTTCAATATACAGATTTATGTAAAGAGTAAAATTACTAGCATTGAAAACTAAATTTTTACTTATATATATCAATCACTTATAAATACTAATGATTTAGCCAACAATGCTAATAATTTAGAGACATATTCCAAGGTCTCAACCTGATGTTCTTCACGCGGTAGAAGTGAGGGAAACCCCAAGAGTCTAAGAATAGAAGTTGCCAGATAAGTAAAAATCTTCCTGCTTTTCCTGGGAGATACAATATAAGTTTGGGGTCGAGATACCTCCATTCCACTAGGATGGAAGGAAGTACTCCTTGAGAGAGGTAATGGTCTTTATGACTCTAAATGTAGCCTTTAAGATCTTCAGTTCAAGTATAACTGTCAAATGTAGATCATTCAATGCATGCATCAAGTAGACAATTTGTAAAAAAATTACTCAAATGCTTAGGGGAGTCCGGGGCAACTGTTTATTAGCTATCTACCTCGTGCAATTATCCGTGCAGACAGCGGAAAATGGAGAGAAGATGTCGGATAAATAAGCTGGCTTTCGATTTCTAGGAGGGTATAGAAATGTGGTTGTGTTGACTGTATTTTTGTTGACGGGATGTACTTCCGTAGTTTTAGACCTTTTTAGATAGACTGGATTCCGTATGTTCTGCACGGACATACTTCTTTCGATGGAGGCTAATGCAGGGTTCAATGATGGCCTTTTTGTAAATGATCATAGTCCACAGATTATTACTACAGAAGCCTTATCATTTAGACCTCAAATGGTCAGACAAGGTGGGGAGGAGATACTTATTTTCATCGATCTGGAGTAAAGTAGCTCTTCATAACTGAAGTCGTAAAAGGGGAATTGGGAGAATAAATCAAACTACAATGGTTTGACAGATAGTATATGTCCAAAAAAGGAAGAGTAACTTTCGACTTTATTCCTATTCCAGAAATAAAAATAAGAAGATACCATCAATTGATAATTGAAATTATATCTGGACATGGGAGATTTTCTGGATATTTCCAAAGATTTGGAAAAACGCAGGAAAATAAATGCTTTTGTGGAGAAATTGGTACGGTTTACCACTATTTAATGGAATGTATTGAGATCTCAGATTTAAGAAAACCCTGAAGTTTGTAAATAATGATTTAAGTACGATACTGATGGTACCAGGTCATCTCAAAACCCTGAAAGATATGATCTCAAAGATTGACAGTTTCATTCCAATTGTTTGAGAGTGTGCAGGTGGGAGAAAAGACAGTTTTTAACTACCTCGAAAGGAATGTTAGTTTGACTGATCGGTCAATGTGACGTTGGATAACACTTATTGAGCAGTCGATCCAACAAATCCTGACGATACTGTTACGTTCAGTGGTGACGGGTGGTCGGCTGTATACAAGAAGTAGCTCTTCATAATTTACACAGGAATTTCTTACTAAACACAGATTAATAAATTTAAGAGAAAAAAAATCATATACCTCTAATTATATAACATATTTATGGTATTTTACGAGAAATCAATGCGAATCACATTTTCTTACACTCTTTTATGTTATGACTCATATTTATGATATTTATAAGTATTTTGAACCCGAGTTTAAATGAAATATTAGCATCATCCTATTTAGGCCCTTTCAGAAAAGAGTGTACGATTAACATAATATCGGCGATAAGATCTTCACGATATGATTAATTTTATGGAATTGTTAGCATTACTTTGTTTATGGAAATGAGACAGCAATGAAAGGATGGTATATTATAAAAACTTACGGATATTAGGATTCTATCAGAGTAATAATATCCATTTGATAAATCTTCATGGTTTCATCGTGTTTTTAAAGAAAGCAGCGATTATTTTAAAGCTATAAAGTTAAATAGAGTGAATACTTTTTCAATGGCTCATTAATTCCAAGAGTTTTATTTAAAAAAGTAAGGTTCATTACCTATAAACATTTGCTGACATTTTAATGAACATATTACTTGTTAAAATGGATATATATGTTTTTATTGAGAGACTACGCCGATTTTTTTATTTCATTTTTTTAATATAGTATAAGAACTTTATTTCTTTTTATTACAAATATAAGAGCATTTTTATTGGATTATAAAAATGAGAAATAAAGTAGATTAATTTTTTTTACAAACTTTGTTATTCCTCATAAATGTATGAGCGATTTTCCCCCTGAAAATATTCTCATTTATGTGGTTTTCAATTACAACTGAAATGGTCTAGAATAAATTTTTTAACAATGGTTTATTGAACTATATTATGTTACGTTACAATATTAGTGATTTAAAAGTTGTATATTCACAAATGGTCCATCCTAAGTAATTCTTTTACTTGCCAACAAAATTCAAATTTCTTTAGGGGGATAGATCTGAGATAAAACGTAATTGAGCACGTTATCTAGCCTTTAGACGAAAATAAAATTTAGATAGGGATCAAATGGTAATAGCTGTAATGTAAGAAACGCACCTTCTGCTCCTGCAAAATACAAGGTAGAATTAAAATTTAAAATCACGCCGTTTGGTTTAAGTAGAGGATTTTAATATCGAAATAAACATTTCATTAAAATTTTTTACGAAAACATAAAAAATTGATAAATGGAAAAAGATAAAATAAACCACTTACCTTATTTAAAAGACTAAAAGTTATGCATAAAACAAAAAAAAATTGAATAAATAAAATCAAATCGATAAAATCTTTACCCTACAACAACAAAATAAGAAACAAAAAGAATTTTTAAAATTAAAACTCTGAAAGGCACTTAGCCTGCAACCTGCTTTTTTAGCTAGTTATATTTCTTCTGTCTCTGGAAAATGATGTCCTATTAATGCAAATAAGCATCCATAGAATGCAATATTATATAGATTATATGTAGGCAATAGAATATATTAATTATGTGTAATTTCTGCTTAAAATTATAGCGCCTTAGACTTATTTTAGTTATAAGTTTGGCAGCTGATAATTCCACACACGTATGATGCACAAGCACAATATTTACGAGGAATAAATAAAATGGTTATTTAAAGCGAATGGGAATACATTTAATATATATATATATATATATATATATATATATATATACTAGCCGCCTTTGGCGACCAGCTGGCTCGCCATGAGTAATGCGTTCAAAAATTTTCAATTAAATCACATATTCATTAGCCTTGAAGTAATTTCGGGCATGTATTGGCCTGAAATTAATATTTTCTTTAAGATGATGGACGGAAAGTTTTAAAAGTACACCTTTTCCAAATAATATTCTTTAATTTTATAAATCAGTCAGTTTTAACCATCGGTTATGCTTCCAAAATATTAAAAAAAAAAATCGATGATGTTGCCAAAATATTAAATATGTTTTTTTAAAGAAAGCGAGAAAGGGAAAAAAAGTATTAAATTAATGATACAGATATTGCAAACGATTACATAAATATGCCATTAAGTCGGGATTTCAATGCATATCCTGTCTAAATTCAATCAGGTTTGCCGTAAATAAAGAAGATTTATTGAGTTAATGATATAGATATTGCAAACGATTGTAGAAACCTTTGCTTTGCATTTATTTTTTAAAGAAAATATCACATTTTATATTTATTTTATTTTATCCAGTCACGTGCTGAAAGCTGCATTTCTTTAGATTTATTTTGCGAAGATATCTTTTTTATTTGAACTTCCGGCATTCTTTTATTTTATCCAGTCACGTGCTAAAAAAACATGGTTAAAATATTTCTTTAAAAATTCGTTAAAAATTGAAGCTTAAATTATACATTAAAACACTGATACCATTAAAAGGCTAATTTTTTAATCTTTAAATTGATGTAAAAATCATGTTTATGCGATCATATTTTTGGAAGTTATAGCGGAAAAACGTCGAAATTTCGCTTGAATTTTAATTAATTCGAATTCTAATTAAAAATTCGAAAAACGGGCTCCAAGGTGCACATTCCGGACCTCCAAGGTATACATGTACCAAATTTTGTAGCTGTAGGTCCAACGGTCTGGCCTGTAGAGCGCCAACACACACACACACACGCACACACACACACACACACACATTGAGCTTTATTACATTATTATATATATATATATATATATATATATATATATATATATATATATATATATATATGTTTATTTCAAGAAATATGTGGTCTCTCTCCATTTTTATAACTTTCTTTTGCATTCCTTTTGAATAAATGATACCAAACTTTATTCTTAATCTACCATTAAACTATCGCTATCCTTATAGTTTCTTCGAGGCTTATGGCATGCCTTGCAGTAATATTTCAATGGGAGCATGCCGATTTTTTGCATTGCTAGTACAATTATTGCTTTAGGGTCGTCGTAGGTCGAATACACGATATGTTTATGCATTTTTATGAAAGAAAAAAAATTAAAGATCTTTATTACATAAATTCACGAAATCCTGACATAAAACTGTTACAAAAGCTTAAAAATCTTTTTATTATCTAAAAAAGAAATTAAATGGGCGAGAAGATAGCAGTGTCATAGCATTAACCTTTCGAACTCAGGCTAAGTTTGACTTTCGCTGTACAAAATTCTAGACTATTTTTAGTTGCTATTTATATCTAATGTTTATGTGAAGTTGAGAGTTTTTGCAATCAATCATTTTATGAATATATATTTATGTAGCGCTATAAAATCGACATCCGCTAAAATACATGGAATATCAGAATGCATTTATTCGTTGCCAGAGGCATATTAATATATTTGGCTACATAAAAAACCTTTTTTGAAGTAATTTTCGCCTTACGTCATTTTTATAATGATATTCCCAAGTAACTTTAACTACTGGGATGATATATTTTAAACTTATCTTTACCATTTTTGAGTGCTATTTGTTTCTGATTAAAACTATTTTTATCAAGAATAAAATTCAAATAAATATGTCCAAAATGAGTATACAATTTTAAAAATACAGATAGTTTAGGGGGAAATATTTTCAAGTTTTGAACTTGGGCCAAGGGATAAAGTGTGAACTAGGCAATCACTTTCAAAACATACATGTGTCAGCGGAAGGACATTTGATTCAAAATATGATTTAACATATCTCAGCCTAACACATACGTCATTCACGAACAGAGCGAGCTGTCATATTAAAAATAGAACACATTTAATGAAATATTTTAGGCGCCAATAGTTTAAAATATGACAAATTCATTGAAATTTTCATGACATTTTTTTATTGGCTGCCAAGCACATTTTGTAATCATGATTTACTTCCTATATAAATAGAAAAAGCAAGAAATAATGAAAAAATTGAGAAGAGTTTCTGAAAATATTTGATTGGATATTGCTAATATTTCTTTCTTTCCTCAATTTAAATTAACTCAAGACGTGAAATACCTAGTTCCTTTAATATATAGAAACCAAACAATTACTAAAAAGTAAATTACCGAGAATAAAACAGCAGTAAACAGCGATGATTGCTTAAAGTACTAAGAAAGTGAAAAGTGCTCAGTTTCTTAAGTGTAATTTTTTAAATATTCTAATTTTGTTTGGTATAACATTCCATCAGTTATTTATTTTTGAAATTAAAAAAAATAGTTAGCAGTGTTAAATTAATAGTAGCTCAGGAAATTCATAAGCCGAATTTTGAGAAGCTCAATTCTCCCCTATTTGACAGGAAACAGGAAGTATGGAAATTTTTTAGAAATAATTAACTCTTCGAAAGCCCTTATCAAAAGTTTCCACTTTTGATAAGGGCCTTCGAAGCCTTTTTCCAGACTCAGAGGTAAATAATTGATAAAAATCTTTAAACAAAGAATTTCTAAAGCAGATGTTTCTTTTTTTCAAATTTAATAAGTTGAACAATTGCTGAAATGTAGTACTAAAGACAAGTATGATAAACTTTATTTGATTTTTTTTAATTGACGAAATTGCAATAAAACATACAGTCAAGAAACTAAACTTCGACTCAGCAGTGGCAGCATTCCAAATCAAAATTTAAGAAAATAAAGAATAATAAGGAAAATAATTTACACTACTTGCTCAGAAGATAGCTGTTCTGGTACTGCTCCATTATAAAAGAAACAAATATTCAATGGTTATGGGGTCATTGTAACATTTTTAATTCTCTTTCTAAAATACGATCAAAGTAGGGCGTTAGAAAAGTCTTGAATGCCTCATTTGAGTCAGTCGATGCAGAAGTATTTCCCGGAACTGACAATACCATTAACGGAGGAAGTCATATTGCATGTCTCATCCTCCTAAGTAATGAGAGGTCTTATTTAAAACCTCAGGGGGAGCAAAACAATAAATGAAAGATATTTGTCTCTCTGAGTTACACAATGTAAGGTATTTAAAATCAATTTCAACATTTGTGAATATTAAAAATTAATAAAATTATTTAATTTTATTAACTATTTTCTATTATTCTCAGTTTTTTAAAATCATTTTTTTCTAGTGAAATCAGCAAGATTTAAAGTAACATACTTAAGATTTTATTCATTTATTTTGTCTTTTTTTCCAAACAGAAATAATTATATCCATGGCAGTAATGACGGATATTAAATTTGATAAGTTTAAGCTGTGAAAAATCATTATAAGTTCATTTAATTGGACACAATAAATCCATATCTTTTCAGCTTTAATTTCGTAAGGTACTATGTTTTAATCATTTATTTTTAGATTGAATTAATATTCTTTAGCAAAATTTGGATTCCAGATTTTCTTATGAATTATCATGTATGAAATTTAATTTGAATAGTATATTTTCGTTTATTTTGTTATTAAATGTTTATCTACATGCTATCTGACCTAATTAAAGATATTTTAATGTTACATTAAATAGGCATAGAATTTAATGGATATAAAAATACTAGTAACAATTTTTCTCAATTCATGAGGAGGACTTTCGATTGTGTGCCAACTTAAATACCAAAATATAATTATTATCCTGTTTACTCTCTTAAGTTACTCCGGTAGATAAATATTTCAGTTAAAATGCATTTCAGAATGAAAATTATTTGAAATGTTACAATAATAATAAAAAAATGAGAGTAACATGAAATAAATTTTCTCAATATATACTATTTTTAAATAAATAAAAGTTGTTACTATAGTTTAAATAAAACAAATACTTTATCATTTTTTAAAAAAAAATCAATTCTTTGCTATCGTTTATCAATTTTATTTGATGCATTGCCCGTCTGTAAAAGGTGCCTTGACGAAGCAAACTGTAATTACTGTGAAAATAAGTTCTTCAATAACAGGAATTATATATAGAGGTATACAATCAAGCAAAAATAGTCAAGATTCTGATTTAAATGATCGAGTAATTTATTAAAGATATCATTTGCATTCTTTCAATGAGAAAGAAAAACAGCCAATAATTTTCCTCATTAATCTAAGCTTTCAGCTCATGAATAAGAACAAAAGATCTAAAAATTAATTTTTGGACACTAGAAGCAGTCAATTACAGCTGCCTTTTATTAATTTTCATCAACGTGAGTGATGAGTTTTTAGCCAAGTCTTAAAAGTTAGTCAAACTCCAAAAAATATATATTAAAATATTCTTAATGAGAAATATAATTTTTTAAAAAAAATAATTTATTTTTCAAAGCTAAAAGGAAAAAAGATTGCGTTTTCTTTGCATTAATAAATATTTCAGCGTTCATTTGAATTTCTTTATGTTTAATGAGCTA
The DNA here is from genome assembly GCA_026543055.1 of Argiope trifasciata. NCBI lineage: Eukaryota > Metazoa > Arthropoda > Arachnida > Araneae > Araneidae > Argiope > Argiope trifasciata. Next base: position 2,829,722 of record JAPMOQ010043034.1, read on the forward strand.
ACATAAAGTTTAAATGAACAAATGTTATTATTATTTTCTAACTCAAAGTCTTATTATTATTCAAAACATTCTTAATTTATTCAAAATTTCTCAGATCGTTTCGTTTTTCCACGAGGTCATTTCAATAGTGATGTTAAAATAGATATCAGTTCACAATGGCTGCTTTCATAATTTTATAACTAAAATGTAGAAAGATGTTACCAAAAAATTGAAAATAACTTAAAGATCTTTACATATTATCAGTTAATTTAATCCCTTTCTTAAAACCCAAAATATGATAAAATGTTTTAAGGACGAAACATTTGGATACATTTTGAAAACATTTGAATTTAACTCAAAAATAAGATTACTAATCATTTAATCTTAAGAAACAAATTATCAATCAACTGTTTCTAATTCTTAAAATTGTGTACGAAATTATTTATGTACCTTTTTAAATTAAAATTAAGGTAATGAATTCTAGGGAAAATTAAATGATGAATTTATCTGAATGCTTATTAATTTTTGAAATTAGGCGTATCACAAAATAAGTTTGACAGAATAAATGGTAATTTCATACCATATAAATATGCAATTTTGTTGCCATATATATACACAATATTGCATTGCCCAGTTAGTTACATGTTTGAAAATTCGTTTTGAAGTATCTTTTATTGTTGCATTGCATATGAAACCGCATTTAGTTACAGAAGATATACAGTTCTGAATATTATTAAATGATAATTAGGGATATGTAAATGACTATTTTAGCTATAACACTGCAAAAAATAAAAAGTAAAAAATAACCATAAATAAATAACATATGATTATAGATGCATGTAAATTAAATTCTTAGTTTTGAGATAAGTTCATCAGAAGTATGCATTTAAGAATTGACTAAGAAGAAACCTATTAATAAAATATTATTATTCATTTCTGTGCTGTCTTGAAAATACAAAAAGATAACGTATGCAAAAGAAATTTTTAAGAAAGTAATTGAGGTAACCAACATTGACAGCAATCTTTAGACTTTTGTATTTCAGAATGTTTTGATTGATGTTTCGAAGTTAAATGTCACGTTGAAACTGAAAAATGAATGAATTTAAAGAAACTAGAGAGATAAAATATTGTTACGAACCTGTGGTTTTGCTTTCCCGCGCTAATACTGTCATCGTAAGGAAGACAGATTGACCTTAATGTGTATTGAATAGTGAATGGGAGTGACGTCAGAGGACCCAAGGCTTGGCGACAAACTTGGCGACCATTTGGCGACTTCGCGACGAATTTGGCGACTTTGGCGACAAAATGGAAAGTACCCGAAACATCGAGAATTTTCCCGATCCGTCCACTAAGAGCCGAGATCCATCCAGAACGCTCCTAATTCGTCCAGAAGATGTTAGCCCCGCCTACCACCGACATATATATAAGGCAGGCGGCTAAGTCCGGGCGCCGGGGATATCGAGTCGGATAAAGTCGAAGCGAAGCAGCGGAGAAAAGGGAAAGCAGATCTGAAGAATCAAGTGGAGTCAAGCCGAAGTGCGGCAGTGGAGAGAAGCCGAATCTGAACGGCCTGGTGTTCAACGAAGAGAACAAGTAACGCCGTGGAATTTATCGAGAAGACCTAAGAGAGAGAGGTCTTGAACTGAGGAGTCCTGAACGGAGGACTATTGTGTGGCGTATTCTGACGAAGCCTGTGTCGTAGCCCATTGTGTCGTCGTCGGGAACGGAGCTGTCCCGAACTAAGGAGTAGTCCCGTTGTGCTAAGTAGTGAGTCGACAGCAAAGGCAAGAAGAGACAAAGGAATAGTTCAGCCTGTTCTGGAGAGACCCAGGAGGTGTAAAGCGAATCCTTTAAAGATTCCCTCTCCGGCTGAATCCTGTCTGGCCGCTCTGTGGACATTGTCACTACAGAATTTTTGCATGTGGACTACTATTTTCAGTGTGCTGTCCTGTGTGTACGTCTCGACTGTAAATAGCTATCACCTGTACATATTTGTGTTGAGAATATTTGTCGTATTTGTCCTGTCCTCGTCCTGGAAATAAAATTCTGTGTTGTGTTCGTCAACTAAAGGACTGATCATTGCTTGTGTGTCATCATCTTCTCTAACACCATACACACCCACTATATACAAGGTAAAAAGAACCGGACGGATTTTTAGGATAATAGAGGAAATCCGTAACAATATTATTGGGATAAAAAATTTAGGACAACTGATAGTTTTGCATAGATAGTCATTCGTCTTAATTTTTCCAATGTAAAACATTTAACAGTGTCAATCTAGGAAAGAAATAAAATTTGTTCTTCAAATCTCACAACAATGTATTCTTTAATATGTAAGTTAAACGTAGTTATATAATAAAAAGAAATGCAGTAAGTCGTCTCAAGAGTAAATGCCAAATCCTGTCTAGCATCAATTTACTTAACACGTGATGGTAAATACGGATAAATCAAATCAATCAAATTAAACAATGAATGGAAAATCTATAGAACTTCTATGGAAACAACTGCATACTAAAATTCATAATATTTGCTAAAGAATTTGTAATTTGATTAAAAATTAGTATGACTTAAAAAGTACTCATAATAATAACGATAATTGAGCTTCATATGCAAAAAAGATACTAATGTCAAATGAATGTATTGAAAATAGGTATCGACATCAAATCTCTGTTTAACATAGTAAAGGTTGCAGGACTCGGAACTGCTGATTGCTCTGCAATAAAATACTCATCATACAGCATCTCAGTTCCAGATTAAATATATTTTACTTAATTTACAATTTACTAGATCAGATATTCAAATAAAATTCCTTCATCATTCTGAAATAGAATTCATTGTGCATGGAGATATCAATTACGTTTTAAAACCAAATGATAATATTTAGACCTAATTGAGCATCGTGATGCATTAAATATATGATAAAAACATTTTTCTTTATTTATGAATAAGATTCCGATATTTGTTTGTTTAGTTAGATTAACATACCGTTTTGGGACGATTTTGGTAATCTTGAATCAGGAAAGGAGCATCTCTCTCCCTTCCCATAAAATGTGTACCAGACCTTAACTAAGGGAAATCAGTGCTGGAACTAGTTCTCGAATCTATGACCCTCAGATCCAAAAGCCCAAATTATGCCCTGGAATCAGTGTGCCTTAATAATTAATATTGGATAGAAAAAACAGGAAAATAAGCTAAGTCTTAATATAAAATGTTATTAGTCCAAAATATTTGTTTTTTTAAATTTAGTACCTTGATCAGTTTAAATTATAAAATAGTAGGACTTAGTTTACTGAAATATTAATATACAAAAATGCTTTATTAAAACGTTTTATAGACAAGAAGAACTATTTAAAAATTTTGATTTCCTTATTTTTCAGTTACATTTTGTAACTCTCACAATGAAGTAATTATAACCTTATTTAAAATATTTCTTCAATTTAAAGCAAACGTCTATTTCTAATAGTTTAGAAATAAGCAATTGGCAGCGATTGTACAGCATGTTCTGGCATTAATCAATATTTTTGATAAAGAAAAGCTTTATAAAAAGACGAATGAATGTAGAAATATTTTAATTGGATTTTAATCTCTGAGGATTTTTAAGTGTATTTTAGCGGTATAGATATTCAATAGATATTTTAAATACCTTTTTTGTTTCCAGAAGATTTATCAATTGAATTATATATTTTTTTATAAAATTAATTACGAAACAAACTGTGGATACCTTTGGGTGCTTGGGATAAAAGGAAATGCAATGTTCATTAAAAATGAAATTGAACAGCATTTAATTCTTTTTAAAATTTATTTTCGTACAATTTGATAACATATGTTATGTAGGCGAAAAAATTTCTTTTGCAGTTATTAGATTCATAACAAATCATTTTTTTCCATCAAAAAATTTGTTTCGTCTTTTCTGCTCCAATAATATGAAAATATGAAAAAAGCGAATTTTTACATGCGTGTTATTAAATCATGGAGATTTAAAAGATATTTTCTGAATAATAATATTAAGTTAAATGCTATAAAATTAAAAATAATCTAAGTGTGTTGCTTGATTAATTGAAAAACTCCCTTGATTAATTGAAAAACCCACTTATAGCTAGGATTACAATCATCTTGCAAACGTATCTATCTAATTATTAAATCTCCCACTGCAATGTAATAAACCTGATATATACTAGGATTATTAAAAAATATATTGATTCTTTATTTCAACAGCTTGTTCTATACAAAATTATTGTGATCAGTTTCATGAAATGCATTGCACTTTACGCCAATAGTATATAAGTATAATAAATAATTATCCTTTTAAAATTTTATTACTTTTTTATAAATTTTATTTCATAAAGTGTTTACAAAGTCATTTTGGAGAATATAAATAATTAATGAACTAGCCAGCTCATGATTAAAAAAAATTCTTCATATGATAAAAACAAGGTTGTGTGACGATTATATTGACTCGAATTATGCCAATGTTAAGGTTGAATTCCGCCAAGGATCGAACTAGTGACTTTACGATTTGCAGCCGCGTAATATATCCCCTATATAAAAGTGATCACCAATGTTTAGTGGCTGTTACTGCTTATTAAGATCCCACCCTTTCATTTATGTAAACTTCATTTCTGAAATGGGCTAATTAAAGAATAAATAATTAAACTCATAGACTTTCTACCGAGTTTTAAAATGTTATATGTTGAGTACAATGAATATCATATTTATTGTGCATCAAATATTGAAATTCATAAATATTGTAGAAATTCTGAATCCTTACCTCATAAAAATTAGTTAAGAGAAAGCTCCAACTTGTTCAGAAGTTCTGAAAAAAAATTAAATGGATTTAATAAGGAATACTAAAAGAATGAAATTATTCTTTCAATAAAGTACTTATTTTTTAATTTTAAATTTGAAGAATAAAATACGTATAAATACAGGAATTTCAGTAAAACAAGAAAGCGCAATTTTTTGAATCTCAAAAGTATCACCTGATTTGTAGTCAATGGGCTACCATATATCTAAGCTATATTAATTGCATACTGAGATTAATAGATTTAAAATGTTGTTTTTTATTAATAAAACATTATAGATTTTAATTTTAGAAAAAAATATATCAGTGAAAAAATTTGTAAAATAACAATAACAACAGTCAGCTAACCGAAAATTCTGAAACTTTTAAAATTTTGGGAATAAAAAAAAATAATTTGTTAGACAATGATCCGAACTTTTGAGTCAGTCTTTGGGTTTTTCC
>JAPMOQ010043034.1:2834952-2857880 GCA_026543055.1 Argiope trifasciata
CTGCACAGCTTTGCTAATTTCGGATTAATTTATCCGGAAATCTAACATAATTAATAATAAATTAGAACAAAAATCCACAATCAATCATAAAAGTATTTTACGATTAAAAATCCACGCATCCTAAATAGAGAACTTATAAAGAGACAAACATTCACATTATATGATAGGTTATCAAATTACATCTTATTAAAACATATACATTAAATATGAAGTAAATGATAGATAATAAAAAATAATAGTAAACATTTAGATTTATTATAAATTAATAATACGATTGACGTGTGGAAATTAAAAACGATGCACAAGCATCGTCTTTAATTTCCACATGTCAAGCTTGTCTCCATTTATTTAACCATAACTCAGGTTCAAGCCACAACCTGAGAATTCTGTTTCATAATTATTAATAGAAGGGTAAAAAATACAAATTTTTAGAGATATGATGTATCGGTAGGCATAAAAACATATAGCTTTGCAAATAATACAAATGCCTTTCATTTTTAACTAAATCATGTCTCTCTTATATATCACCCTAAGAGGGTGCTTTTTCAGAATTTTTGTTATTATTTCCCTTATTTTTTTCGCAGTTTAAATTTAATTTCACATTTCCGTATCTCAGAGAAACTTTCCGATAATACCGGATATTATATTTTTTCAATTTTAGACGAACCCTTTTTCAAGTCATGGAACTTTCATAATTTTAATTGTATACATCTCAACTAATTTTACTCAGGAACTATGAACCTTTTGCTATGTTTCAATTTAAAAGCATGCAGTCCTCTAATTTCATATCTTGAATGATAGACATTATTTTTTTGATTTCGTCCTTAAAAGTTGTGTAACTGTCACAATAAATTTAACATGCACATTTTACTATAAGTATGCATTGCTTTCCCCAGATATACGAGGCGTTATTTTGTGTATAAGGGATTAATTTTTCGAGAGACATAATTAAAAAAAATCTTAATTACACACACTTTTTTGTTACTATAAAAAAAGTAAAAATAAATGTTCGATTTTTTTGCATAAAACATTACCCCAAATAAGGAAAAAGATAATAACATTTCTATAGTTCCATTTTTCACGGATGAGAAACATATAATTCCACCAATTCACACCTTCAAAATTAGTATAAAACATCAAATATTAAGAATTTTAATCATAAAACAATTTATCCATCCATAATAAAATAACACATATTGCTATGAACACCGTTCTGGACGACAACAATTCACTTCAGACATTGCGCTAACCTTAATAGTACACAACTTAATGATGATTTTGATACATTTTTCACTTATTTTCGCATTTGCCTTTGGTGCACAGCCTTGAAGGTTAAATGAAAAAGCTTTGAATAAAATATTACACAGTATGACTCTGAGAGGCATCGAGTTTTCAATAGGAGAGGGGGTGCTAAAATATGCATAAAAAAGAAACAAAATTACCTACCAACCTCCAAAGTGTGAAAAAAACCGATTATATTACATGCATTTCAGTAATAATATTTAAAATATTTGGTTTGAAAGATCTAATTTTAAATTCATTTAGAACACTTATTAATATTTTGTTTAAAAAATAAATAATAAAATATACCTTTGATATTGGATGCATCAGATTTTGAAAAATAAAGACACTTTTATAAATTGTTTTGAATCCACAAGAATACTTGGCTTTTTAATTATTTTCATTGCTAAATTCTGATTGAAGAAGCAACCCGTCTTCGAAACTCCAGAGAAGTTAAGGAAATGAGGGCTTTCATAACAAATAACAGGTTTGCCTTTTAAGCGAATGATAAGATTTTAAGAGAAAACAATGTAAAGGAAATAAATGATTTTTTTTCTTCTATTAAAGAATATATCCTAATGTTAAAGAAAGTTTTATAATGGAAAGGACTTGATTCAAATAAATCCGTCTGTTTAAGGAGCGTCTATATGATATTACTTATATTCCCTCGAGTGGAAATAGCAAAATCTCAATTTTTCCCTTAGGAATCCTTATTGTGTTTAGAAAAAAAAAAAAAAAAAAAAAAAAAGCGCCTTTTTTTACGACTGCATGGAGCATACATTGTTCCAAATATATTTTGGAAGCAAAAGTAAGGAATAGTTCTCCTCGACCTTCTTTTTCCTATTTGAAATATGGGAAAGTATAAATTGTTCTCTCCCCACATTCAGTGTGTGTCATACATTAAGTTTGTTCTACATCATATTCTCTACCAAAGAAAAACAGCAATATTTCGCTAAAGAATAATAAAATTATGTTTGCAGGTACAATTTTGTACCTACTTATAATCACGTTTTAAAAACAATATTAGTAAATCAAGGTTCCTTATCACCAGTAGCTAAACAAGGTAGTTCAAAACAAACATTTTAATTTAACTGCAGAAAAGGGTTTGCCATTTGTAAATGAGTTTTTAGAATTAATATTTAACTTTAATATACCATGATAAAAATTAATCATTTGTAAAAATGTAATTACTTTAAAAAATTTCAAAAAAATCTGTTTGTTTTTTTACTGTTTTATTTGTGTGATTTTCTAAAAGGTTTGACCGCTACAAAATATTGAATCAGCAAAGAATAACATGAAATATGTTTTACTTTTATCTAGATATAAAATAATTTATGCAATTTCAAACGTTTAATTTGAAATATAATGGGAAGGAATATTCGCCATATTTTTTATAAAATTGACAACCATTCACAAATTTTCATAAAAAGTGGTTGTCATTGTCACATTCTGATGTATGACTTACTCATCTTAATTAATCGCGTCTTAATGATGCAGAATCTGCTCTAAAAATACAATTTTGTTTAAAATGAGCACCACGCACCCACATGCAGTTTATACATGATTATGTTAGACGGGGACGATTCTTGCCATTCCAAGATTTTATTAAGATTGACAGATGGAACCAGTGAAAACCTGGCTTGAGCAATATACAACACTCTACTCAACAGGCAAACAAGCAAGCACTAAAAATTGTTCAACATAAACCTAATATATTGTTATTTCTGATGGTACTTTACAATTCTGCTGACGAACTGTCAGCGATTTACGACGAGTGAGCAGGACCTTCTGACGGTAAAGCTTCTGACCAGTCGAGGGCAGATATCTGACTTTTAGCTCATATGAAGATGACACACGCTTGCATAACCCTTTTTACAGGTAGAAAGGGATCTTTCACACAACTCACAGATAGAATGCAGGGTAAATAACAACCATGCCCGTCCCAGGATTCGAACTCGGGACGCCCAGAACATGGGAAGACGCGCTACCCATCACCGGTGCATATATCTAATCTAACAATCTTAATTAAATCTAATTAATAGTTTGTAAAACTCTCAAACTGTATCTAGAAGCAATAGATTTATATTAATTTATTTTATCACGAATTTAACTTTTCAATTATTCCTCCACGAAGCAAACATTACTTTACTCTCTACAAACTATATCAGAAGAAAGTTATTTGAAAGATTATCATTCAGATCAGGGCGTACATTCGATCATTAATTGTAATTAAACTCAAATACGTCCCGATGTTCTAATACTTACAGTAAATATTTTATTAGTTTGAAAGATTTCAATTAATTACTTGGAATTACTCATTTTGGAAATAAATTAATATTCAATATTCGTATCTCTCACTTTGATAATTTTAAATGATTTTGCATTGAACGGAATAGCTACTAAATTTTAATGAAAACAAAACGTTTCATTTCTCAAATTAATTGATTACAATAATGCTACTTATCGTATCATTATCATGGATGTTATTAAATGAAAATTTAGAATGTTATTACGCTGCCGTCCGTTAAAGAAAAGCAATGCTCTCTACTAATTAGACACGGTTAACGCGTTCTTAATGGTTGATACAAATATTGAAAAGTTAATTCTTACAAATAATCAAGTGATAATTAATAATTTGTAGAAATCTTGATTTGAATTTTAAGAGAAATGGTTAAGTGAGTATTTATTCTACCGTCTAATACGGCATGTATGTATCATTAAGAAAAAATATAAGGAATGATATCCAATTGATAATTGATTAGTTAATGATTGATTGGTATCCCAAATATCAATAAGATGAAAAACTTGTTAAAGTCGACTGATTTCCATATAATATTATATGTATGCAATGTCATCATCTAATAATTTTCAGTGTGATCTTAATATAAATGTGCTTTCCTTAATCTTTTAATTATTATCTTTGCAAGAAAAGTTTTTTATGTGGTTGTGTGTGCATGCTTGAATAGTTTAGGCAAATGCAGTGCATTTATCCATTAGGATTCAAAAAGCAAAACTAATCAATCTTTTTTCTGATTATCATGCACATCAATTTACTTCCTACACATTTTCAATCAACCTGTATGGATTGGATGCTTTAATTGCTAAATGAGGAATGGCAAGAATAATTAACTCCTTTGGTTGTTAAATTGCAGCACAAACCTCGTCTTGTAAACATCTAAATATCTTGAGGCATTTTCTCCGCCTCTAAAAGGGTTTCATAAAGAATATTTTGAAATCACATCCATCCTAAATCTATGTAATTTTTATTAGTATTAGAAATTGGAATAAAAATGTGAGTATCATTAAATAAAATTTGATTTCAGTGAAATATTTCCATCTTACAAAAACGGACAATTCAAGATGGACAGAATACTTTAGTGTTACAAAAAAAAGAAATAAAACACTTAGTTTTTAAAGCATAGTTCTTAGTTAGCATATACCTCTATGCTAACTAAGAAATATGAGAAAAATATGCTTTCGATTGTATCCTTATATCTCTATTTGAAATAATGTTGTCTATAAATTATTTTTGTATTAATTATTCAAGGAATTGTTTTTGTTGTGCAAAATTCTTTATTTATTTGTATTAAAGTTAGTGAAAAACTTAAAAAATATCAGAAGTTTCTGAGTTCTTGCATTGTTAGCAGATGATTTGATTTTAAATCATCATATTTAATGAATCCTGAATTTAACATTTTCTTTTTTATATTTTTTGTGAATACTGTATTGAAGATTTTTTTTTTTAATATGCCCCCATTTAATTAATCATTGCATAGAAATAGTGTATATTTTTCTAACCAAAATGGTTACCAAACTGGAGAGCTAGAATGAGATCTTTTTTGGTACAAATCAAATTTTGAAAAAGTAAATTTAATTAAAATTGGTTTTTAAAGTGCAGTTACATTAGTATACTAAACCTAAGTACACTATTAATTTTAATGATTTTCTACATATTGAAACTGAAATTTAATTTTCTCAATCTTTACAAGGTGATGCTACTGTTGGGACTTCAAAGTTCAATATCATTGATTCTGAAGGTTTGAAAATAAAATGTGTATTGGCCCTGCTAATTCACAATTATACAAAATTACAAATCTCTAGAAGTCAGAAGAAGTAAGATAAAAAACGACTGTGAAATTTCAACTATGTAAGCATGAAATGAGTCATGTTAGATAAAGATATTTAAATTGAAGATTTCAAGATTTTTAAGTCACAAAAATGCATTGTCTTAACAGTAAATTTATGGTACTGTATTTATGCACTTCAACAAACACATACTTTTTCTTGTCTTTGAGAAGAGTGAAATTTGTAATGTTCGGAGAAAGAAGTATGAAATTAATATCTTAGAAATTTGTTAGTTCTGTTATCACCCCCCTCAAACGTTAATTTTTATTTCATTTGCGAACAAAGATTTAAGAAATATTTCATTTTTTAATAATTAAATAAGCCTTCAGACAGAAAATAATATTTCCTTTAGGAAAGATATAAATGAATGATAGGCAGATTAAATTTCAAAAAGAATGGTCTTTTTTTTTGCATGATATAATGTTTCAAAATACAGTCTGCAAGGCAAAAAATTTAAGAGGAGGGATGTAAGATGAATTAACTAATTATGCCTTGTTGTTAGATTTATTCTAACATATTTTTGCTTATGGAAGCATATGATATTTTAAAATTCCATTGTATGATCAAGACTTCCAGATGTTAGAATGAATAAGGAATTAATGAGCTTTCATAAGAAACATTCCTATTATTGTTAATCGAAGTTCGTTATTGTATCTTTGATGCTAAGAGATTGGTTACCAGAAACATTTTAAATTTGAATCCCCATAATCACTTCCAAAAAATTGCGAAATTACTGAAAAACTGCTATTTATATTTTCAATATTTCAACTAATCCACCAATTTTAAGAAATTTTATAATTTTCAAATTTGACACAATGTAGGCCTCCAAAAATGGATTTATGATCGCTATCATTGCTAATATTTCAAAGGATCTGATTTCCACAACAACAACATACAATACTTTACCCTTATATTATAAGTAAGTGAAAACTCTAAACATTCTATGAAAGCAGGGATTCTAGCAGACACAGAACTTTTAATCTTTTTCCCAGGTACAGATAAGTTAAAACTGTCGTCACTTTCGTTCACCCACCGAGTTAGCTAATCTTGCTTCGTCAACTGTAGGATCCCACTTAAAGCCATATTGTTGGGCCTTTCTAAGGAGCGAAATAAAGCCTTTGAATCAGTAAACGTCTCACATCATCTGTGGGTTTCGTCATTCCTTAAACCCAGAGTTAAATGCTATTTCTTTTTTATAATCAATAATTTAAACTGCCAAAAGTTATCCTTTAGCTATGCGATACTTTATTATGTTTTCAAGTACACATGGGCCCTGTAGTATGTAAATCAAGAAAACTCTCACTCAAATATATCGCTTTTTACCTCATGCAATTGAAATGAAAAGGCATTCACTTCGTAAAATCAATGACTGAAAAAGTGCCACTTGTTTATATGTAGAAATAAGTTTCTGTAGCTTCCATGTCGATAAAAATTCACTCACGTAAGATTTAAGAGAAAAACCTTTCTTAGTATAAAAGGAATTCTACGCAAGCTCTAGATTTCTTACTCTCGGAAGATATTCGAATCCTGTTCAAAATTTTTCTCGGCCGAAAATTCGATGAATAACTCAAAATTTCTTCATTTATAAGAAATGTTGATTTTTCAGTGTTTTTTTTTTGTTATTCGCAGAAAAACACGCAACTATTTTCAGCTTTGAGGCTTTCATTTTAACATGTTTTTGGCAAGTTGTTTATTTTTATAATTTGAAAGAAATAGATCAATTAAAATCGTCGTTGAAAATAATAAAAAAAATGTCAAAATAATTTTTGAATCGAATTAGGATGTGTTTCCGAAAAATATTATTTTTCCGCTTTTAAAACGTGAGCTGTTATAAAAAAACTATGAAACTTCAAAAACAAAAGATAAATATCTATAATCCTCTCTTTTAAACTTAAATGTAAGAAACTTTTAAAAATCAAAAGAGATTAAAATAAAATTGTCATCTTATCTTGTCGTACCTTACCTTACCTTTTAAAAAAAGATGATTTTCTTCAAAAATGTTTGAATTAATCTGTTTAAATATGATATAAGTGTGTAATTATGAGAAGGAAAAATTATGACTTGGAGTTTGACAAATTTATTTACTCTCATCATGATGTTTTACAATAAATTGTGAAAAAAGAAATTTTTTTATGTTATTTGCAAATTGCTGTAAATGTACCTGTGAAAATATCTTAATGTAAAATTTTAACGAAATATGTGCTTTCGTAAACAAAAATAATATAAAAGCTAATTAAAACCTTTTTTTTTCTTTTATAAAATTGTTATATAATTTTGTGGTCAGAATGAAAATTGCGAAAGTATGGCTCTAATTAGAAAACTAAGTAAATTGAAAATGTAATCACATGAATAATGCATTTTAGTTTTCATATAATAAATTTAGGAATTCTATGTTTTTTTTATTATACTTACAGCGCATTTATTATCTTCTAATATTTTCTGGGCACCACGTTATTATAATTTTTTATTCAGCGATAGGTTTTTCCATTGAAAAATTTATATTTTCCTTCTAATTTATTGATGAAAGCGCTTAATCAAAGATTTTTATATGTATGTTTTTTAGCTTGTATATCTTTTGACATTCATTTTGTTTTTTCAAAGATGTGAAACACACAGTATTTTCGGGGACTAGAGCACAGACATGAGGGAGCTATAAAGCTGCACGTAAACTATAATCCCGGCATTTTTTGAATTTACATACATACTTTAAACAGTCATAAATTTCAGCATGAAGAATTTGTTATTATAAATTGTTAGTAATCCATATATATTTGAAATTCTGCTAGAATAATAAATATTATATTCCTATTCTAAGAATAATTTTAATACTTTTAATAATCTTAATTTCTTACATTAATTTTATCAAAAATGTGGATATCAAAACAAAACCCCAAAAGCATGATATTCTGATAGAAATTAAACCAGAACTTTGATAATACTTTTAACATTTAAGGAATGTCTAAGAATTTTTTTCATATGTTTACATTTCAATATAATTTTTTCAAAATAAAGTTCGATTCTCAATGAAAAATTACTATTTCCTACTTTTTGTTAAACTAATGAAATGGTTATTAAAACCGTTTTATCTTTTCATTAGCTGTTTTTTAATCTTTTTTACATTTCATAATTCATTGTCACAAATATGGAATCTTAAAAAATATAACTCACAAATTAATTTCTAGATATGATCACATTTGTAAAAGGAATTTTTAAATTTTTATTTAATGTATTAATTGATAAACAAGAGTTACAAAATTATTAAACTTTTCTATTTCATTCAGGAACTGATAACTATAGAAAAATTCATACCCTAATGCGTTGGAATTAAGTGAAAAATCAATCACAAGATGGAATCCTTAAAAATAAGCGAAGTTAAGTAAAATTTTAAAAAAGATTACGCTGTTTTAAGCATTCAATTACTTTTTTAAGAAGTGCACCGATTTCAATTTCATTTTTAAAAAATCAATTTTATTCAGATTTTATAATTGCAATTGTCTTCAGGTCGTTGATTGGAAAGGAATTACTATTCAAACATAGATTTTTTAGAATAGACATCCTTAATTTGAGACTCATTTTTACTTATTTTTAATTCTAATTTCAGTATTGTTTTTCATAATTCAAAGGAAATAATCATCCCTTTTTATAGACAGCTTCCTAAATTAAAATAGAATAAAAATTGAAACATAGTTGAATGAATTAAAAGTCTCTTTCATAGACGCGAAATTCGTTATTTTTTTCCTGAATTCTGAACTAAAATACGTATAACATGATGATGTGGGCAAATTCAGTGATGACTAAATATAAAACGAATTTTAATAATTCAAGAAAACAAGTTAATTGGGATTCTGATTTTATTAACTGATATTTTGGTTTAGTTATGTATTAATCTCTTTCATCACTACCTAGAACTAAAAAAAATATGTAAACCTTTTTTATACATATTTCAGATCATAAAAATCGTAATATATAACACAAAAAGAGACTCACCGAGAAGAATAGAGATGAAATACTGATTACAAATGAGTCAAGAAGAGAAATTTTTCCTATTTATATAACGTCTGTTGCATCACAAAAAAGTTTGTTTCAATTTCATTGGTTGATGAATCGACCTATCACAAGCAAGAAAACGGCCAAGTGGGAGAGATAATCCTTAATCACAGACCATCTTCTCAGAACACTCGATGGGTATTGAACTCATCGACCCATTTAATGCAATCTCTGGTAAAAATAATCTATTTTCCGGGCAGCTTATTTTGGCAGATTAATTCTGATTAACTAAAATCAGTGCTTAAATCTAGCGTTTCTCGCCATTTTCCGAATAACAATTTAAATTTCATTCATTTATTACTAATTTGAAAATAAAATTTACTTTCAAATGAAATTCACTTATTTTAAGGCGTAAAATCCTTGGAATATCACTTAATATTTGCATGCAGCACTTCGTAGCATTTTTTAGTGCCCAAAAATATTCAAAACATCGCACAATACAGTGTATTGATGTGTTACAAGACTGTCCATAATAACTTTGGGTATGATTTCGATGTGTTATTGCTTTCAGGTTACATAAAACAAGAGGCATTAAAAACATAATTTTTATTTCTGAATCAATTTAAAAAAAAAACTGAAAAGGATAAGTTTTTGAAATAAAATGAAATAAATAATGTCCTTTTAGTTTATGAAAACCAATGCAAAATTTTCCTCACTATTATCAAAAATACAATTTATAATAGATTTTGTATTTATATTTGTCATTATTTATGCGCAGCGATATAATACTATTAAAATTTGTAAAATAACTGAAAGGAATTTCTTCGAAATCTGAGGCGAGAGGGTTAGAGGAAAATAATGTAAATGAAGCAAGGAATGCTTCTGAGCATAATTAATTATTTTCTATCTAGCAAAGAATTTTATGTAAAGGTTTTATGTTTAAATAAATAATTCTTTAAACTTATAACGAAATGATTTTTTGATAAAATTATATATCGTTAAGCACTTAATATAAATGTAAAATAAAGTAATCGAGAAAAATAGTTTGATGAATTTTTATGTAGTAAAATTTCTTTTCTATTGAACATTCTGAATTAATAAAGGAACATTATATTCGAAATTCATTTATAGGAGTAAGGTGGGATTTGCTACATTAAATTATTTATCTGAATTTCAGAAGATAATTATTATACTAAATTTTCAGTTAACTTACATGATTTAATGTAGAATTCTTTGCATGGATCTAAAAATCTCTTGAACAAGAAAGGAATTTTTATTATTTACAAAACTCTTTTACTGTGAAAGATGGAAAGAAAATACGTTTTTACCTATTAGAAATTTTCTGAATTTCGTAATTACATTTATTTCCTAGGAGAAAATTAATTAGCTGTTTATTGCATTGAAAACAAGAGATTTATAATTCATTAATTTGGCAAGATTTGACTGAAAGATTTGTTTTCATGAAATGTCATAATCTGAGTTTATTAAATGTTTGAAAGTGAAATATTCATGCATTGTACTTACGCCTGTATTCGATATTTTCTGCTTAGAAGGCATTTATTCATGCTGTGTTTTTATAACAGCTAAATGAAGGATTGACTTTGTTTCAAGAACTTACTGTGAAAATCGTGTTTTAGCAGAACACATGAAAAGAATTACGCTTAAAAACTATTATTTATTAACATCGCCGTGTCGTTAATATGTAGGTTATAATTTCATGTTACAAATATTATGTATACTTTCTTGTTAAAATTTGATTTTCGATAACTTTGTTTTACACAAGCAATCTTAAACCAGAATAAATTAACCGCATTGAGTCGTCAGAAAAATGAGATATTAATTCATTAAGATAAAATTATTTATAATATATAAAAATGATATTCAAAACTATAGAATAAGTTATTGATTCATCTTATTAATCAAATCATTCAGACTGCTCACATATCTGTATTAACTCCGAAACGGCTCTTATCAAAAATATTTTGATACGAGTCAAATCAAGCAATAATAATTTTTTAAAAATCTTTTGAAAGGAAAGCTTTGATTATAGCACTAAAATGTAAATTTTTTAAAAATCGAAATTTTCGATATCAAATTAAAAATAGAATGGATAACCAATTAATACAAATACTCATGGGCACATTTTATGCACATTATTCATATATTTTGATTTTTCAATGAATATTTAAGAATTGCGGTTTAAATTCTTTGTCGTATAATTCAATAACACTATTGTATATTTCAAAAAGATATTCACGTATTTCGGGATCACAATTTTGGTTTGATCTTTACATTTTCCGATTTAAAATGGTATTTTCTTTTTAGCTTTTTAAAACCTTTTTTTATTAAAACTTTTTAAAAATTTCACTAATTATTTTCTTCTTTTTAGTCATAACATATTTATAATTCTCTATCATAACTTTATTTTCACAGGTTTACTTCTATATATATCGTTTCACGTAATCAAATAAAAAATAAACAAAATAGACGTTTAACTAGCAGTTAACATATGAAGATTGATTGAAAAAGTATTGCATTCTTATCTTAAATATTTACGAATTCTAATATATCTGAAAACTAGTACATTTTTCACAAAATTTTACCACTTTTCACTACATTCTTTGAATGCCCGTTATTCAATATGTACTATAATGACCGATACTTCTGACGAAAGTTAAGTTAAAACAGGTTAAATGATATTTTTCATTCTGAGGAAATATGAATTTCATTTCATTTTTGCAGATAGGGATTGTGGCGTGTGTAGGTATAGCAAACAAAACTTACTCTGAAAATCATTAGTAGCACCCACATTTCGGTGTAATTTCATGAAACTGAAACTGGGTCCTGAATTTAGTAGTACCAAAAAATTCTCGATGAGATTTAAAAAGATTTTCCAAAATCGAATCATAATTCTGACCATTCAAAAGGCTAAGGAGTTATGGTAAAGTAATACGTGGCAGCTTAAATAAGAGCTCGAGATTTAGGCTAGCATTTAATACTTAACTTAATTAGTTATTGTAAATTATCTTTTATTTCACTAAATGCATTATATTTATGTTTAATGGTATTTATAAAATTCTGAAGATTCTGAATAAAGATTCTGAAATACTTCGGAAAAATAGATTCTACAAGTAGAAACGAAAAAAAAGCTTATTTATTTAGAGAAAACAAAGATTATGATCAGGAATTAGAATTAATATGAATTATATATCTTTTCTAATATTGATTAATCTATTTTTCTATATTTATTTTGATTTATACGAATACTAAAAACTTCTTTTGCTTATGTTTGGCAAATAATTATTCAAAAAATATTAAGACGAAAAATATCTTACGGAATGCATACCAATAATATTCTAAACATGTAAATAAGGCTTTATGATTAACTTCGGTATTTTCTTTATAAGTAATGGAAAACCAAATCGTAAAAAAAGAAATCTTTTCAAGCAACTAGAATTTTATTTAATGAGATTATTTTTAAAGAATTGCTTGTTAATTCATTCAAAATCGCAGAATACTTTTAAAATGTTGCATATCAATCTGTGACTTGAAATCCTGATGGCATTTATAACATTTTGTGCTGTGTTAGCTGCCCATATTAGTTATAAGCCAAAGCACAGACAAAATTACAAAAAAAGTAAGTTTACTCTTAACGTTCATATTTGAAGTTTACACGAAGTTTACTTTAGAAAGGATTTTGTAATTTTCCACAGCTCTCAGATTAAGAGGTCAGTACAGCACTTACATGATGAAAAATTGAATCTGCATTATATCCAAGAAATTGGAAATATGTTTTCTTAAGTATAAACTTAAATCTTGAAATATAAATTTAAACCTTGAACTGCCGTTTAATTTTTATAGACATTATTTTACACAATTTATCAAGTAGTTTCATATATTGAGAGAATCAAAAACGTTTACTTTTGTATTTTCTGCCCATATTTGTCTAGTGATGACTGATTAGTAAATAAGCATAGCTGAATAACAGGGTGGATTACTGCATATAGAAAATGAAATTATCAAAGAGGCAAAATCAATAATACATTTCCAAAAGAGAAACTGCAATGTTTTAATATAAAAATGATTTAATTTCGATAGAGAGGCTTTGAAAATGAAATACTCTTGATATGTAGAACTTCATCTCTCACGAAGCGCTCCCCTTCAAATTTTAATTGAATCTTTGGCTACTAAGGTTCAAAATTGAACATTTTAAGGACAGAACTAGCAACAATCGAGGTTCCTTTTAAAGATACAATTTCATTTTTGGAAGACCAAAGTATTATTTTTCAGCTTGGATTGGCAGATAGAAATTAAAATATATGCTGATTTAAAAATGTATAAAAATAGCAACGCTGTAAAAACTTCTGGTTTCAAAGAATTTTAATTTGAGGTGAAATCTTGTGGAAACTTCCTCAATTTATTTTTAATGGTTTGTTCTATTAGAGAACATTTAGAAAGAGAAGAACATTTTCGTTCTTCTCTTTCTAATATTTGAATCTTAAGGATTTAAAAAGATTTTCGGATATGTAAAAAGTAGCCTTTCATACATTGAAAAAAAATTAAATTAATATTTATTCTTTTAAAAATGATTTCTTTAATTTTTGAAAAATCAATCGTTAAAATGTCTCCTTTCAAAGAAATATGTTTTTATATTGATGTCTTATGAAAAGTTTGATAGTTATTTTTCAATACTTCAAATACTTCCCCCATCCTGATAATTGAATTGTAAGTTTTAAAAAGATATTTTGAATCTAAAAAGTTATCTATAAAATATTATATGCAAAAAAATATGAAAGGTTCATTGAGTCTAAAATTATTCCTTTAATTTTTAATTTTTTCAAAACAATGGAGTTTTTAAGTCACTAGAACTTCAACCGATAGACATGAAAATTTATTCATATTTTTTCTGTCTATATAGTCAAGAAGGTGGTAAATCTATTCTTATTAGCCTGCTCAGAACAAATGTCCTAAAGCGTGTACGGATGTGCTTACAGAACGATAAGAAAGCTTTTGATGAAAAACTAATAAAGTAAAAAAGTCTTATTAATCGACAAAAAATACTACAAGATTAAGTGGGGTATAGTTAAAAAAAATAAAACAATTAAACAGTTAAATAGCAGGATATCTAGTTAGCATTCCAGAAATTTTGAAATAAAAATTGGGATTTTAATTCATTTTTCAGAATAATTTCGCTATTAAAATGATTTACCGAAAAGAAAGCATAAGCATGTTTTGTAGATAAAACATTCATTTTGATGAAATTTAGCAATCACGTGTTTAATTGCTCAAATTAGACTACCGTAACAATCTACGATCGCTAATTCACCTCCATATTCCTTAGATGTATAAGTCATCGAAGTACATTTGACAAAACATGGAGTTTATATGATATGTTCTTCCTGGAACAATTTTAATAACATTTCGTTCCGTTTTCTTTCGATGGTCCTCTAAAATTACTGTAGATAATATTATTTTATTAAAATTTGAACAATACTCTATCAAAAATAATATTAACAAAGGGTTTTGTATGTATATAAAATTGTTGCTTTACTTCTATTCAGCATGAATTTGATAAGAAAAAGTTATTCTCCTAAGCCTCGTTATTTAACAAAGTGATATTAGTAACTTCCCTTCTTGTTTTTCTATTTTCATGGAACAAAATTGTATAATACAATGATAAATGTTTTCTTAATGAATAATGTTTATGCTTTATCGTTTTTCTCTTATTATTATGTTCTATTTTTCACCATTTTTCTGAATAATCCCTTTTATACTCATTGATTTTCAAAGCTCTTCTAAATATCTGAAGTATCTCGTTTTTTGCATTTAACAATTCGGGATTGTTTACTAAGGTGAGGAGCGTTCATTTGGTTTAGATTAGCTTAGTTAATTTATTTTAATGTTTCGTGATTAAATAATACGAGGTTTCATTCGAAGCGTATCCTTTAATTTCGAAACTGATATCAAAATTAGCAGGTCATACTCCAGAATTTGATGCTATACCAACAAAAGGACGTATGATTCTTAAAGCATGATTAACTTGACGCAAGGTCACAAGTACGGAGGACCTTCGATGAAAATAGGGAAAAAACATCAACACTTAAGTCCCGAAGCCGATACTTTCCCACCAATCCAAAAGGCTCTATTGATACATGTGAGAGGGGTTAAGGCTTCAGATGTCTTTTTCGACATTTAACCTTTACTTATAAGATGTTCATCTTTATTCCCCTTCCTGTA
The DNA here is from genome assembly GCA_026543055.1 of Argiope trifasciata. NCBI lineage: Eukaryota > Metazoa > Arthropoda > Arachnida > Araneae > Araneidae > Argiope > Argiope trifasciata. The sequence continues at coordinate 2,850,583 of JAPMOQ010043034.1, forward strand.
GAGTCCCGTCGGAATTTTTTTGTGAGGAATAGAAAATAACATGACGGTATCATAAGTTTGCTTAAGTAATATTATATAACAAATAGAAATCAAATGTTGAATTATGTAAAATAATTAGCCTATGAATATCTTTTACAAAAACTTAAAAAAAAAATATTTCTGCGATGTCAATGATAATATTTTACTGGAAACTGAAAAAGAAACCCCACCTAATCAAGATTTTAATACCCATTTACAAAGACTGAAAGTATTATTAAACTTACAAAAAAGATTGCCATTTTATTAGACGTCGCTCTTTTTTCCTTGCCCTCGACATGAAATTAAACATTTGTTGTTTTTGTTTGAAATTAAAAATGAATTGTTTTTATTGTGTTGGAAATTTTTATGTTTACTTTCACAGTCGCAAACTTCGTATACGTAAGAAGGGAACTTAATTTTGAAAAGAATATTTCCTTATGGTTATTATAAAAATAATGGAAAAACTCTGCACGCCTCAAAATTTAATCGTAGCGTAACATGAGTTCCTCGGCGATTAAATTACAATCTAAAGTTGTGTCAATAGAGAAGCGTACAAGCTTTTCTTTTTTTCTTCCGCTTATATTTGACTACCATCATTTTTTCTCTGCAACGTAAACTTTCTAGGGTTTCTGCACATTTTGAACCAAGAAACATCCCAGAGAAAAAGAAAATAAAAGATGCATCTTAAATGATGTGTTCTTGCAAAGGATGTCCGTGAATATTCATTATGATGTAAAACAGATTAAACTTTTTTAAATACACATGAAAAGAAAATTCTTTTAAAATATTAGACAGTTTGATGCAAATCACTTCTATTTTTATTAATAAAAATTTTAATATTTCAAAATCTATCTTAAAAGTTATATCTTTGCCAAAATCTTTGCTGCTGACCCACATATTCCCTTTTTTGCGTTCTTAGACTTACAATCAAATAATGTTCAAGAAAGCGTTTGAAGCTGTCAGTTAATCTAAGAATGCTAAGAAAATCTAAAATAAATGAGAAACAAATACAAATTCCATTAAAAAATTTCTAATCCTAATTGAATTAAGAGAATTAAGTGTTTTCTGGACTTTTCTTCAGTAAAGGGAATGGTAGACTAATTATAATTTTCAGAAAAAAAAAACACCCTGAAATTATTTTGAAACTTAATTTCACAAAATAATACTTTTATTGATAAAAATAATATCGACACACAAAGTATGTAGTACACACTTTGTACGGGTAATTTATATGATACATAATTCCACATTTACTACTACTTTAATTTGAATTCAAGTATAGTGGCAATATCTATTACCAGCTTGAATGTCATCAAGTATATCATTCATAAGCTGTTAGATAGAAAGGACCTTTTCAATAAGAAAGAACTTCTTGGATTTTCTAATTTAAGGAAAAAATAGAAATCATTGAAAAAAAAATTTTTTTTTCTTTTTTTTGGAAAAATGTTGAACTCTCTTCAATCCATTCACTGCTATTAGAAAAATGTACTTTATGTCAGATTCCATATATCGACCCGAGTCACTAAAGAGACATACTTGTCTTTCTTATCTTCCGCTTTTGCTTCGCAGAATATTACGTTCATCTTCAATTTGAGTCAACTCATATGAAAGTATTTTAGCCAGTCAAAGAAATGAGTATCGAAATTAGATTGGTTTTTTAACCTAACAACCAAAAGGAAAGTCAGGTTTCTCTTTTGTTTGACTGCTTTCGGTTAATATATTGTACTGTTTTGTGGTAGATCTATTTTCATTATTTCACAAACTTGAGAAAATCATTTGATGCTCTAGTTTTTCTGTAGTTGGAAGTTGTTTCTGATTTTAGAGTTGCTTCTTTTTCACTTAAAATGATTAAAGACATTTCTGGGTTTTTTTTATTGAAAGTGTTTTCAAGATTCAAACATGAGAGTTGTTTTATTGAAAAGCTTTAACGTTAGTTAGATTTAATATTACAAAACAATTTTTCAAAGTGATACATCCAAATGCGCATCGTATAGATTAATAATAATGCATTTTTATCAGAATAATTTTCAAAATTAGGTTTTCAATGTAATTCAGCAATGAAGGTTGAAAATTGCTTATTTTATTCTTTTGCATTTTCCCATATAATGTTTAGAAGACATGCAGTATTTTAACAAATTATTAAAAATAAAAAATAAAATCTTTGCTAAAAACTATGTTCAAAAGTATATTTTAGAGCACAAAAAAGAACAGTATATTTGATGTAATTCGCGAAAATTGGTATGAGAATTAAACGCAAGAAAAATGTATTCTTAAATGACTCTTTCAAATCAAGCTATTGCTTATGGAATGAAGAGCCTAATTCAGTTGAAATTAAGACATGATATGAAGAACATAAAACTTAGCGGAATCAGTATTCTTTAAAACTTACGTCTGTTTCGTAGGACGTTTATTGCTTTTTTATGAAAAATAAAACAAAATATTATATTTTGTACAGTTATACAAATATTGAAGCTTATATTTCTTGAAACTCTTCATCAAATCCCGGTAACATATTGCTTATCTTTTCAAGTTTTACTATCCAAGCTTCAACTTACGTTCAATTTTAGATCACTCTTCTAATATGCATTTTTTTATTCGCGCTTTCAGGTTATGGAAATGCATAAAATTCTGAGAATATAAAATCAAACTGGTGAAAGGATGTAGATGGATTTTTAACAACATTCCAAACAATAACAACGTCTAAAATTATCATCAATCAAGTCTTGATATTTCTCTTAGTCACATACTGTATTTTACGTACTGACCTATCTAAACTTAAATGTTAAAAAAGGAAAATTGGAAGTTGGAATTGGAAGTAAATTTTCAAGAAATCTCTGTAGCAGATTTGCCAAATTAAAAAAAAAAAAAATAGAATAACCAATTGTTCCTCTGAAAATAATTGCTTTTGTTTGAAAAAAAAGTTTTAGTGTTTTTGCGTCCTTTATAAAAAGAAACATTTTTCAACGGGAATGTATCTGAATTAAATTATTTAAAGCATATTTTTTTAACATTTCGATTGCATTACAAGTTCTAAATTTCGTAACATTTCCGTACTATTAATCATAATATAAGCTATTAAAATATACTTTCATCTACCACGCATTTCTGCTTCATTTAGAATACACTCTTAATTTTGTACATTTACAAAATTACTGAAAGCTGAAAATTGACAGCAATTTTCAATGATTTTATAGCATATTAAACTGCAACCAATCAACTTTTTTATTTCAAGAATTTTGAAACCACTTTTCATATGTCATCCGCGAAAATATAAAATTGTTAAAAACATAGAAGTCGAGCTCTTGATTGAATTTTTAAATACTATGACTGCATTAATTGGAAATTAAGTTGTTACTTTGTGACAGTTTTTCGATAAAGAAGATAAACTGTTTTTATCTATTAAGTCATTTATCATCCGTGGAGCGAAAGTAGGAATACATAGCAACATGTTTCTGATAGATTTTTTTTCCATCTAAGTTCTAACGATAAGATACACTGGTGAGGATAACCTTGTTTCGGATAAAGTTGCACTTCTGTCACCCCCAAGAGGTCGAATTCAATGCAACGACTAGGATTACAGGGGGAAAGGAACAAGAGGTCCACACGTAATCCCCATCCCTTCCGAGTTTTTTTCTTTTGAATTAGAACCGCAAGCGTGGGAGATAAGACATGGGCCCTTCTGTCGGTCAATCCAGCTTTGTCATATACAGGCCTTTCAGAGGAAGTAATTGCAGCAGACTTGGTGATATCTGAGCCACAGCTGCTGTTCACGAAGGCTAATAACCGAACAAGAGTGAATAACAACAGCCTAGACAGCTGCTTCTGAACAAATTCCGAGTCTCTGAAGTAGTCTTATACTAAAACGAAATGAACTGAAATTCATTTTTGAAAAAAAGAAAGGAAAAAGGAAACTTGCAATTGATCTAAGCTGATTTGAGAAGTTCTTTGAAGTAATGATATTTCAACTTTTGATTTTTTTGAAACAGAGCTTAAATAATATTGGAGATATCAAGATGGATATTAAGATAATGAACTCTAAGAAATTAAATTTTTGTTTCATCATATTTAGAAATATTTTTTTTTAAATTCATGTCATTTATTATTAGGTATTACTCAATAATAAATACAATCCAATAGAGGAATGAAAATAATCCTTAATTGATGAATATTTCAAAATAGAATTTTGAAATGTTATTAAATATATAGATTGTATTCTCAGTTATAATATTAACATATTTTCATGAATGACATAATACAATTTTAACGAATTTGAAAGACATCAGGATTGATAAATCAAATTATGACCTGGAAGTAGTCGAAAGGTATTATTTTAGATATAGCCGATTTTCCGTTTTTGTACATGTTATCACATTTATTCTGTTCAAATTACATGATAATTGGTAGTGCTTAAATATATGTATTCTTCATTTGATTTGTGAACTTATATGCATGTAAAATCATTAATAATCAATGATAAAAATCAGCCACCCTTCCCAATGTTTAGATTTCCTGATTTTTTTAATTGTAACAAGAGTAAAACCATTAAATGGAAATTTTTGGCATCATTGTATATTCCTTAAAAATAAACAAATTAAAATTTTATGTTATTCCTTAAACAGGTTCATTAGTTTTTACCGGAATATTGATATGTAGCAAAGGAAAAAAAACTTTTAAGATATTACATACTGATTCTAAAGGTGGACATAGAAATGAAAATATTATTTGTAAAGTAAAATTATTTCTTCTTTCCGAATTTCATTAAACCAAGAAGCAATATATCAATGTAAGATAAAAAATATTTATCTGTTGTCGCTATCTGTATTTTAAGCAGTTAACAAGGCTCTTATATTGAATTCGTTTTGCATTAAAATATTTCGTCATACCTAACTAACAGACTTAAGCAAGGAGCCAGTGTCTTTCAATTGAAAAAAAAAAACTTTAAAAAATAATAAATAAATAATCTAATATGAAATTTGTTAGAAGAATAAAATTATGCAAAATAATCATAAATCAAATAATAAGCATGTGTGTAAAAAAAAATCAAGTTTAAAAATGGAATCTGTCAAACTTTTGATCAAAAGTTTCATAAATTCATTGAAATAAATTTTATCTTTAAATAAACAAGTTAATTATTAACAATTCAGTTTAATAATTAACTTCTGCAGCTTTTGTCATGAATTATCGGTCAAATTGGAGCAATGATATTAATTTTAAAAATTTGGGGGAAAATGTTATTTGGTTAAAATTGTTTCAATCTACTAATTCGGTAAAAATGATGCACCTGAATGGTATCAAAGACAGCAAATTATTTTTTATACACTTGCGTAGTTTTTAATAAAAAAAGCTCAGTATCAATTTAATTAATTTCAAATATTTATCGATATCAATAACGATTTTCGGATAATGAACTTTTGCTCATTTAAATTAAAGCAATAAAATATTAATCAGATTTAAGTTATTTAAATTGTCACTTAAGTTCAATAATTTCTTTTTAAATTACTTCAAATCTCTTAAATTTTTAAAATTAGAATTCTGAAAAAATATTCTTTGCATACTTTAAAACTTAAATATGTAATGACTACATGTATTTATTCCTGTTCCCTCGATATGAAGTATACATAGGTAAATGACTTCAAAGCAATTTTTATAGCATTTTAATGAGTGCAATTAAAAGTAAAAAATACTTTTAATTTACTATTTTTTTACATTTCAACTTTAATTTTAAATAATGCAAATATTATAGGCTAGACAAATATAGTTTCTAGCTTTAAATTCAATTGCACAATTTTTTTATCTTCAGCACATTAAAAAGAAAATATAAAATTAATCATATAGTTTTATCTTTTAAAACATTAAAAAATCCAAGTTTAATTTAAGTGCATGAAAAAAAATATGTTTGCAAAGTTAAAAAAATAATTTTATAGCATATAATAAAACATATAAAGCATTTTGAAAGCCCATTTTAATATTTCCTTTCTCAAAAGCTTTAATTCTAACTTTTAATCGATGCAAAATGAATGGCAAAGAGCATTTAAACTACAGAATGTTTTCATTGGTTCAATTAATTTCAAATAGTACAAAAATATTCAACAAAGACACAAATGGATAATCTTTTGAAAATATTTCAATAAAAAGCCTATCTAGAGTAACATTTGGAATGGAGATATGGGTGAAAAATGTGCTAAGGTGCAATTTTTTTGCTAGAATTCTAAATCTTTGTTCATTTTGAATTCGTATCAATCCATCAATCAACGTTTATAGTTTAGATACATTTGCATCAGTAGATCTTTTTTTTTTCTTTGCTTTTAGAGCTTTTTCCATTTCTTTATACAGTGAAATGCTTTTCTAGAACGTATTTCAAAACATTTAAAAACAAATACAAGTTACCGAATTCTGATAATTGTAAAGTGATTGTTTTTCTCCTAAATGATATTTAAAATAATATAAAGCTGTACTGCTTCTTAACTGATTTTATTAATCAGTTCGATTATTGCGCTTTAAATGAAATGTATTTACTTGTTTCAAAATATCAATGTAACTATATTCATCGATTATTTTAAACATAAGTTTCAACGCACGTCTAAAAATACAGTTTAACAAACATCTGCAATTGAACAAACATCTGCAGAATAAACCCCTCAAAAATAACAAAAAATTCAGCTGTTCAAAAGAGCAGAAATGCGAAACTTGTTTCTTAAATAATCTTTCACCCAAAATTAATGAATTCTTGGCAGCAATTAGGTTCCACGAAAACTGAAAATGTAAACAAGGTTCTTTGAAAATAAATACAGCTTCCATCGAGGAAACCAAGTCGCTTAAATATTCAGACGAAGTGAGGTGTCAGTACATTTGACAAGTTTAGACGAAGACCTGTCAGAAAAATTCGAAGAAAATTGACGGAAATGTAAAACTTCTGATCACGAGAAATGTGAAAGGTAAGTATTTGATGGCAGGTGTTACTTATAAAAAAATGCGGTGTCCGTGCTACAATATTATATTCCAAATTTGTCCTCAAACTCTTTTTGCTTAAAAATGTTTCTATATTCAAGATTGAATTTAATCATCAAAAGGTTATTCAAAAATAGCTAGTGAATTATTTCTTTTTTTGGTTATTTCTTATTTATTTTTGGAAATACATAAATATTTCAAACATAATTGGTACACAGCTTTTGGTGTTGACAGTAATCAATTTATTACTTACTAGGATTTCTACCGAATAAAAGCCTGATATCTAAGCTTTTCATAAAATAAATTCAGTCATTTGTTTATTTCTTAAAAGT